>JANHFX010021392.1:0-40123 GCA_027560015.1 Chloroceryle amazona | reverse complement strand
TGGTATGGAATAGCCCTTTGGCCAGTTGGGGTCGGCTGTCCTGGCCACGCTTCCCCCAGCTTCTCGTGCTTCTGCTCGCTGGCCAAGCGGGGGAAATGGCAAAATCTTTAACTGAGGGTGAGAGAACTAAAACATCAGTGTGTTACCACCATTTTTCTCACACTAAATGCAAAACACAGCTCTGTACCAGCTACTAGGAAGAAAACTATCTCCCAGCCAAAACCAGGACAGTAACATAGTTAATAAACAAGGCCAGCCAGCTCACTCACTCATGCTCTTTCTTCAGAGCTAGGAGGAAAGGATGTTGAAGATTTGTTCACAGCTGTATTAAGTCCAGCAGCCACACAGCCAGCTCCTTTGCCACAGCCTCCACCACCACCACAGCTTATGTCTTTGCACAGTCAAGGTATGTTTCTTGGTTACTTTTAAAACCAGTAGCCGAGTTGTGTATCTTTTAAATACTGGTGTGGAAGTAGGACATGCTTTATTTCCTGCTATTGTTCATTTGTGGAATCTGTTATTGATAATTTTTGAAGCATTATTCTAAAACCATTCTGAAGTGGGTATGTTATTAATATACATGTGAAGGTTGCTAATGGAAAGGAATAGTTATTCTGTGTCTTCTCTGACATATTGGAGCTTTTATTTTAGCTGACACTTCCATAGTTTTGAGATTTGTCTGTGATAAAATGTGTTCTCTTCTGACTTTAATTACTTTTGAGTACCTCCTCAAGGGTAACGGAATGGCCTGTATAACAGTGATTTACTGAGTCTTAATTTCCTTTAAGAATTCAGTTTAATATATTAGCTAGACCTAAACAAATAACAGAGAGAAGGCAAAGTAATTTTTAAATGTATCTGGGAGATTACATTTTCTTTTCTTTGTTACTACTAAAATTATCATGAGTGATGCAGCATATTCTTGCTTTTATATTGAAAGCAAGGGGCAGATTGTTGGTTTTTTTGTTGTTGCCATTAGAGCATTTACTTTTTTTTTTTTAGCAGTATGTATGAGCATAAATAAATGCACCCTTTTCTCATCAGATATCACCTCTAGTAGATTTTCCCTGAGCTCATGTGAACAGTGCCCAGTCTTTTATACTGGTACTGCAAAAAGTAACATGCAAATTGATTTCACCAGCGAATTAATCATAAGAAGAAAAGCAAGATTGGGTTCCTACTTGGATGAATTTCCATAAAAACGAAAGACATCAAAAAGTCTTGAAAGGAGAGAGTTTAAAGCAAATAATGAGGTGATTTCAAGCAAAAGATAATATAGATATCATTACCTGTTTCCTAGTTACTTGAGTACGTGGAGATAACTTCAGCATTTGGGCTCTATAAATTGTTTAACTTCTCCCCGTGGGAACTGCCACAATTGCAAAGTTTTTAATTTGTAATTTGTTTCAGTTACGTGTAATGATCCACATGTTTCTGTGAGATAAATGCTTCAGTAATGAGGAAGCTTCCATCAGCTTTCAGCAATTTCAAATAAAATTCATGCTCTCTTCTCACAAAGATGTGATCCTGCAGTGCAAACCAGAGCCATGACTCTCTCCATCCTGTTTGTTTGCCAGGTCTTCACACTTCCTCTATCTACACTATCTATTTAGCAGCTAGAATAAAGGATTTTCTCCTAAATTTGGAGTCCCTCTCATCCAAACTATACTTGCTGCGTAGTGTATATAACCTATAGATCAGAAGACAGTCTCCTAAAGCATGAGAGAATGATATAGCATCATCCTACAGATACATCTCGAATTCCTGAGCTGCTGCTGTGCTTTGAAGAAAATACTGGCACAACAGTTATAATCACAGTTAAGTGACAGGGATTCAAAGGCCAGTGTTAATTCTGTGTAGGAACATCTGCAAATACCATCTGCTGAGATGAATCTGCCTGTGCCACATTTGTAATATTGTAATCAAATAAATAAAATTTTCTGCCTTCGTACTGCTAGGCTGGACATTTAATTAGAAAATGCTGATGCTGGTTTGACTAGATTTATCTGTTTTATTGGTTACAAATTAAGGAGTTAGTAGATAATGAGGCTTACTTTGGTACACTGCTGAGAAATCTCAGAAGAGGGGACATTTAATTCAGGTGGCTAATGAGGACCAAAACCAACCTTCTCTGTGCTTTCTGCTTGGATCTGGGTGTAACAAACACAACAGACCATTAGCCTTTAAGAATAAACCTCAACGTAAAATGCAGTACTATAGCACGGGCTGCTGCAAAAGTTTTGGAAATCCATTTAAAAAAACAGGATTTTTTTCAGACAAGAAAAAACCCGTCAGTGCAGGGACGTGATACAGTAGAAAGAATCCCTTGAGCTTGGAGGAAAGCGATGTAAACAGGTTTAAAATCTTCTCCAAAAATGTCAGTACTATCAAATTTTAAAGCATTTAGTTTTTCTTTAGATGAGACATCATTTTTTTCACTGAAAACTTCCACCTCTACTTTAAACTTGGTCATCCTTTAAAGCAGTAATTTAAACTTCTTCTTTTCAGGAGAGAATGCATTTCCAAGAGTGCCCCTTATGAATGGCCTGATTGGCCCTAACCCTCATCTCCCTCATGCAGCTTTGGCTGCTGGAGGTGGACTGGGAACTTTCTCTCCCATTACACAGCAACCATATCCTGATACCAGGTAAGTCAAGATGGGAGATAAAACATACCTACTGTTGAGCATTTATCACCTCGGGGGGTTGTTTTGGTTATTAACCCTGTGATATTAACAACATTTAACTACTTAGTTCTCAGCAGCCACTACAAAAGCTTCTGTATTTCTGTAGCCTGTTCACTACTGAAATAGCAAAGAGAAAAAGTACTTTTCTGTCCCTCTCTAGCACTCTGTCTATAAACCAAAACCCTCTTCTGATTTGTCAGGGATAAGAATCCAGCATTTAATCCAATGGTAAGTGATCCGAACAGCTCGTGGGCACCATCCGCTCCACCTTTGGAAGGTGAAGGTGACACAATGTCCAATGCTCAAAGAAGCACTCTTAAGTGGGAAAAAGAAGAAGCTTTGGGAGAAATGGCGACAGTAGCACCTGTTCTCTATACAAATATCAACTTCCCTAACCTGAAGGAAGAGTTCCCAGGTGAGTGATTTACTAAAAAAATAAAATATTTTGCAGCAATTTTTGCATCTTAGTTTCAAAGAACGTGAAATAGACTTACCAAAGCCTTGTGTATTAACACATTTTTTGATTGCAGATTGGGCTACAAGAGTGAAGCAGATTGCTAAACTGTGGAGGAAAGCAAGCTCACAGGAGAGGGCTCCATATGTGGTAAGAGCAATTACCACTTGCATTCACGTACTTCCAGCAAACATATATTTCATTTATAAGGTTTTGATTTGTTTTTTTTTTTTAAATAAATTAAGTTTTAGGGTTAGTGAATGTTCAGTTAATTTAAGAATGGAATGCCTTTGTAATTTAGCTTCTAACTCTGAATACTTCTACCCATATTCTTTGCTTTTCAGTCTTGGAATAAACTACATTAGTATTGTGCAATCTCAAGACAGCTGAGACAGGAACATTTGTGGTTCTCACTGCCTCTTTGCTACAATGTATTCATGCCTCAAGTCTTACTTGCTCATCTCTGTCTGCACAGGATCTCACCACTTTCTTCAGAAGGACTCTCTGAGGACAGGCTGAGAGATCTGGGGTCGTTGAGCCAGGAGAAGAGAAGGCTTCAGGGAAACTGTGTAGTGGCCTTTCAGTGCTTAAAGGAGGCCTACAGGAAAGAATGGGAGAGACTGTTTATCAGGGAGTTTAGTGACAGGACGAGGGATAACATTTCAAACTGCGAGTAGATTTACATTAGATATTAGACAGAAATTCTTTACTGTGAGAATGGTGAGACACTGGAACAGGTTGCCCAGTGGATGTTCTCTCCCTGGAAGTGTTTAAGACAAGTTTGGATGGGGTTTTGAGTAACTTTGTCTAGGGAAAGGTGTCTCTGCTCATGACAGGGGCTTGTACTTGATGGTCTTTAATGTGCCTTCCAACTCAAACCGTCCTGTGATAGCAGCAAATCATTATGTGACTTTCCTCTCTCAACTTCCCCTCTCACTGGTCACTACTTCTTTGCCCCATAAGAGCTGATGAAGTCTTTTACCTGCTGAACTGGCCATTCCAGAGGCGTCAGTGCTCACACCCCTGCTTTCCTCATTTTCTTCTACTCCTGTGTTCTTACCTTACTGTTCCCACTCACTGCTTACTCTCTTCTATTGCTTTGCAGTGGAAACTTTTTTGATACCTTCCATGTTGTGGGGATTGTGAAGGACTTCATTTTTCTGTCTAGAAGCATTCACCATCTTCTCGCCTGAGTCATGGGAACACACATATTTGTAGTAGCTTATCTAGATATTTATTCCATTCTACAAACTTCTGCCATTCAAATGGTGACCCTCATGCTTTCTTGAAACCTCTTGTTGAAGCCTGTCCACGTCCAAATCTCAGAACCTAGATTATTCATTCTTTTTGACCTTCCCACCCATTGTATAATTTCCTGTCACACCTCCATTCTCTTCTGGTTCTGTCTTTACTTGTTTCTTCACAGTAGTAATTGGATGATCATTCTCACTTCATAGATTTCTGTGGATTTCACAGAGTTATGTTTTCAGAAGTTTCCTAGCCTCCCCCCACCTGCACTGTTTTAATATAGTCCCATTAGTAAGCAAATTTGATTCCCATGTGTGTTGGTGGCTCAGTTGTTGGCAGTACCAACATCATCTCCTGCTGTCCAAATTAAAAAAATCTCCTTGTGTCTCTGACAACTTTTAGAGAATAAATCAGTCCCCCAAACTCAAAGTGGGAAGTGGAGTTCTTGATGATGCTGAACCCCTTTCCACTTGAAAGAATAATTCTCTATTTTCTTCTTTGTATCACCAGGGCATCTTCATTATTCTGCTTTTTATTCAGGCCTGTAACTTCAGCACCTTTGGACCTCTGTGTCATCTTGTCCGTGCTAAGTTACAGTCTGCGTACTCTTGCCATCCAGCTGTCGCTAGTGTTCCTGGCATTGTACACACAAGAACCTGTGCTGCCTCTTGTGAGGGACTTACACTCTGTGGGGCTGAGTAAAGGCTACCCTAGAAATGAAATTCAGAAGAGCTAGTGAATTTTCACTGTTGGGTTTTTACTTCCTTAGTATGCACAATCCCATCACTTACAGGGGAAAATGACACTAATTTTTCCCCTGCTGTGACACTGGCACTCTCATCCATGTCACTGTTTCATTGTTAGAGGGGAAGGTTTAAAGTCTTTTCTGCTAGGCAACCCCTACTTGACAACTGCAAATGAAATTGTGAAAAGGAAGATGTGAGGGTTTGATTCAGAAAAGGAATCACATCCTAGATTGGTGATAAAACAGACTCTTTGAAACTTCCATTAGATGCTTTAAAGTGTCAGTATGGCTGTAAAATGCCTCATTGAAGAGAAATTGCTGTTCTTCCATCCAATTTTTCCTGATCCATAAGCCCATATCCTATGTTTATACTGCTAACTTAACACAGATGGAGATCTATAGAGGCTATTTAATGGAGTAGACTGTATTTTTCTTGTCATTGAAGTTCTCCACATTAGTGGCCTTTATTGATCCAAACATCATCTGCTGTGCTCGTGTCTTCAGATTGCAGACCACACCAATATGTGATTTGAAAGGTAAACCGGTGGGATTCCTACTTTTTTGGCACAGCACAGTACCTGAACAGATGCTTCTAATGTATAGCAAACCTCTACTGCTAATAAGCCCTTGTTCTTCACATGTATGTTAAATGCAGAATTTATCACAGAGCTGAAGTTTGGAATTCCTTTTAAAGTGCTTAATTTAGTTCCCATAAGCATGTGTGTGATGAGAATAGGCTGTACAAATAATTCAGTGCAAATAACAGATGCAGTGTTCACACCTAGCAGAAGAAAATAAGGATAAGTACATTCTTTTTTTTTTTATCTTTTCCCAGCAAAAAGCCAGAGATAATAGAGCTGCTTTGCGCATCAATAAAGTACAGATGTCAAATGACTCCATGAAAAGGCAGCAGCAACAGGATAGCATTGATCCCAGCTCACGCATCGACTCCGACCTCTTTAAAGATCCATTAAAGCAGAGGGAATCGGAACACGAGCAGGAATGGAAATTCAGACAGGTGTGTTCCATTTAGGGTGTTTTGTTAGTTTTCTTCCAGCTTTTTATTGCGTTGTTGGAATCTGCTGTAATAAAATCAATTTTAATCTTTCTCTGTGGAAGAGTATAAAGTCAGCCATTCTGTTCAGGAAGAAAAGAGATGCTCTAACAAGAGAGGCTGCTTGTAAACATTAGAAAACTTTGTTTTGAAACTTAAGTCCTCTTAAATCCAACCTCTTACGGAAACAGGTTATTCTTTCTTTATATGGCTGGCTAGTGTAGTAGTTTGTTTTCATATACCCCATATTGCAATAACCTTGTCCTTCAGCAGCTTCAATTTGGGCTGGTTGTCTCTGAGAGCCCATTTGCTTCCCATCAGTGCTGCAGCTGTCAGTAACCTTTCGTCTTCAGGGTAAGGTTGGAAAGCAGTGCTGCTCTTTAGGCAACCTGGGAAATGCTTCTTCCCAGGCAATCAAGGTGCATGTCAAGGTAATTGAACCTTAAACTAGACCCTCTGTTCCCATTCCGTTTAAAATTGGCAGTTTATAAATGATCTTTGACGGGTCCTAAAGTTTTAATTATAGATTCAGTCATCAGAAAGACTTTGTATACCGTGGACTTACAGGTGTAACCTTTTTCCTCGTAATTTTAAAACAGCAAATGCGTCAAAAAAGTAAGCAGCAAGCCAAAATAGAAGCTACACAGAAGCTCGAACAAGTGAAAAATGAGCAGCAGCAACAGCAGCAGCAACAGCAGCAACAACAGTTTAGTTCACAGCAGCTTCTGAACCAGTCTGGCTCAGACACGCCTAGCAGTGGGATCCAGAGCCCCTTAACACCGCAGACGGGCAATGGAAGTATGTCTCCCGCACAACAGACATTCCACAAGGATCTATTTGCAAAGCAGCAGCTACCTGCTACCCCTACGTCAGCATCCTCAGATGATGTGTTCCTGAAACCACAAGCCCCACCCCCTACTCCGACCCGAATCCCAGTACACGATTCACTGTCTCAGTCTCAGACTCCTCAGACATCATCGCAACAGATGTTTTCTCCAGGTTCCACAAACACAAGACCTCCTTCTCCAATGGATCCGTACGCTAAAATGGTGGGAACACCCAGACCAGCACCCATTAACCAAAACTTTGTTAGAAGAAATACCATTGCACCGTTGGATACCTGCGCACCACAGTCATCCATAGCTCGGCCCATCCAGGTAACTGAGCCATCGGGAAGCAGGCCTTCACCAGTCAGGGATTCTTCATCTTCATCTCCAGGTAGCAGTGATCCCTATGCAAAGCCCCCCGACACACCCAGGCCTGTCATGGCATCAGAGCAGTTCTCCAAACCACTGGGGGTGCCGAGATCACCCGTAGTTATGGAACAGTCAGGGAAGGTTCCTCTAACAGCCGGAAGCAGCGATCCGTTTGCGAAGCCAGCTCCTAGAACTGATACGTTCCAGAGACAGAGAGTAACTTCTGCTGACGCGTACGCACGGCCACCGTTGCCTCCAACTCCCACTCCCGTCGATGGTAGCCCTGGACCTTTTAAAACTCCTATGCGCCCACCTCAGTCCCCACAAGATCCTTATGCCTCAATGCCAGCTACACCGAGGCGCGTTGCTGTCGATCCATACGAAAGGCCAGCTCTGACGCCAAGGCCAGTGGATAACTTCTCCCATAATCAGCCTAATGACCCATACAGCCAGCCTCCCCTTACTCCCCATCCTGCAATAAAGGAGACTTTTGCCCACCCACCCCGGATAGTGCGACAACAGAGTGATTCTTTCCCTCAGTCAGGACCCATTTCAAGGCCAGCTTCTCAGGACCCTTACTCCCAGCCTCCAGGTACTCCTCGGCCAGTTGCTGATCCTTATGCCCAGCCTCCCGGAACTCCTCGGCCCACCACAGTTGATCCATATATGCAGCAACCACCCACACCAAGACCTGCACAGCCAGCAGATTTATTTGCTCAGTCCTCAGCAACTCAGAGACATTCTGATCCATATGCCCAACCTCCTGGAACACCAAGGCCGGTTCTCAGTGATCCTTATTCTCAGCAACCAGCAACTCCAAGGCCGGGGATTCCAGAGAGTTTTACCAGACCTGCAATGACAAGACCAGGACTAATACCAAACAGAGATCCTTTCCTGCAGACACCACAGAACAGGTTGCAGGGCACTTTTGTCAGGCCATCAGATCCGTGTTCTCAAACTCCCCGACCTGCAGGACCTGCAATAACAGATTCATTTAGCCATGGTCCAGCTGCTCCAGCACGTGACCCGTATGATCAACCACCAATGACTCCAAGACCTCAGACAGAATCTTTTGGAACTGGTCAGCTGGCCCATGATGCTGCTGAACAGCCACGGCCTGGATCTGAGGGCAACTTCAACACATCTGGAAATTCTCCAATGAGTTCTCAAGGACAACAATTTCCCAAAGTTCCACAAGTTCCTGGCCCAGCACCCACTACAGGAGTAACAGATACACAGAATACCATGAATATGTCTCAAGCAGATACTGAGAAGTTAAGACAGGTGAGAATAATATTTAATACTGAAGGTATTAAAATTGTGTAGCTAGAAGAATTACCCCACTCTCGTTAATATTTGAAGTTTCTTGCCATTAAGTATAACTGTATAACCCAGAATTAACACCATTCACTTAATATGTTGATTTGGTCTTCCTGGATAGAACCATCATATATAGAATTTAGAAGCATCAGTATTTTTAAGGAGCAAAGGCCATCTTTGAAGCCACTGAAGATGTAGATGATTTGTCTGTAATAGCTCTTCTATAAACAACTTGAAAGAGCAATTAATTCTATCCTGTAATAGATGAGACGTAGAACTGATTGTCACTGACTTGTTTACTGAAAAAGGAGGTATGGGCAAAGGTCTGAGACATCTGACTTCTCAGGTGGCTGGTATCTTGAGGTGAATCCTACCATTGGGCACTGCTCTTCTCGAGGCACGTGCATGCCGGGTTTTGTCAGTGAACGTTTGGCAAACAGCTCTTGCTGAGTCATAGAATTACATTCAACTTGTGGAAAGTTGCTCAGTCTATTGTTTGAAGGAGGGATGGGAAGTGGATTTAGCAGAAAACCTGGCATTTTTCATATGGAGTCAGAGTAAATTCTGCAGCTTTGGTATAAACAAACCTCTTGCTGAATTTTCTTCAGGGGACCTCTGGTCACCTTTCTGCCTCAGAACACACTTTTTCATGGGTGAAAGGGCCCATGTTATCGGAATAGAAAAAGGAGAAGAGAGGTGCTTGTATGTTAATTAGTAACATGGGTTCACACTGTACACCTTAATAAGAGGTCTGAAGATTAAGTTGTGTAACCAGCATCTGGCACCATTTGATCCCTCTTCTAATTTCTGAGCTGATTATGGTAGTTTATAATATTTTTCTTTAGCGATTGAAGAATTTCTTTCCTCCAAAAGGCTTAAGCTAGTTGAGTGTAACACTTCAAATATGTCAGTTGCAGTGTCAAGCACAATGATTTATTTTCTTTTTAAACAGCGCCAGAAATTACGTGAAATTATTCTACAGCAGCAGCAGCAGAAGAAGAATGCGGTTCGTCAGGAAAAAGCCTTGCAGGATGCAGCAGCTCCTACCCATGCAACTCCACTTCAGCACTGGCAGCAAGACAACTTAAACCAAATTTTTAACCGGCCTCCTCCTCCCTATCCAGGGAATATTAGGGCCTCTGTTGTCCCTCCAGGCGGGCCAAGGTTCACCGTATACCCAAAAGACCAACGTGGACCATTTCCCGCTGATGGGCAGTTCAATAGACCCCAATTTCCAGGTGAAATGAATGCCATGGGGATGAGACCTCATGGGCTTAGGTAAGCTCTTTCATCTCTTAAAACCAGGATATTACAGGGGTAGTTCTAAATTTACAGAAATCATTAGAGAAACTGAGGGGCTGATGAAAAATCATCTGTGTTCTCAACAGTAGCTGAAGTCTTCCCGAAGTCAGTGTATGCAGTGAGTTTTCCTTTAAGGGTCTGTCCCGTCAGAATGTGTATTTTACACTAACACTGGTTTACACTGTCTTTTATTGGCAATTAATCAGAAAAAAAAGATGGACAAACTGCAATACCGGTGAAAATTATGTGACCTGAAAGATGTCATTGCCTGTTGTTTCGGGACATTCATTTTTCTTTAAAAAAGAAAGAAGTCTGAGTTTAGCTTTGATGTCTTAATAATGAACAAATGTAACATTCTTGTTTTCATTTATAAAGAATATATAATCAAGGCCAACTTCTGTCCGTGACATCCTTGCAGTGAATGCTGTGATGTAAAATGGATACCAGTATTGACATACAATTGGCATCTCAATATTGTTTTCAATAGTTTGGATTTATTTCCGTATTTTCTGGATCCACGCAATATTATTTTTATGCTGAGTTGCATTAACGAGTAGTTTATTTACTAAGATATTTCTTACTGTCAGAGATTTCTATTTACTAGAGTTGAAAACAGGTTGTTTATTAAACATAATTAAAGTAATTATTATATTGTAGTCATAAAGCTCATTTAAATGTAAGCATAATTAGTCAAAATATTTATTTAAATATCTTAATGAATGCATCATGTAAAGCATTTTGGTGAATAGTTATTTAGTCAAATATGCCGGAGTAGGCAGTCCTGAGAAAAAAAAGAGATTATTTAGTCTTTCATACTTTATTTTAGATACGGGTTTCCAGGAGGCGGCCATGGTCCACCATCAGGTCAAGAACGTTTCCTTGGTCCTCAGCAGCCAATGCAACGCCCTGGAGTTCCACCACAGCTGAGAAGATCTCTGTCTATTGATATGCCTCGGCCAGTGAACAATCCGCAAATAAATAACACATCTGGAATGTCTCAACATTTCCCTCCACAGGGGATTCCGGTTCAGCAGCACAATATATTGGGTCAGGCGTTTATCGAGTTACGTCACAGAGCTCCTGACGGGAGGCCAAGGCTGCCTTTTAATCCTTCTGCTGCGAATGTTATGGATGCAGCAGCACAACATCAACGACATGCAGGGTTTCTACCCAGGCAGGAGTTTCCAGGCCCAAGACAGGCAGAACCAATGAGACATAATTCTCAAGGTATACCTAACCAGTTGCAGATGTCTACAAGTTTGGAACATATGTCACAATCCCAGCAGGATCAAATCAATCCTGACAACCCACCTGCACTGGTAATACGTTCTCTAAGTCATCCACCAGTTGGCGATGCATTCCCAGGACCATCTTTGTCTACATCTGCACCAAGTGATGAATCTGCAAATTTACAGATTCCCAACCAGCCAAGTGATAGCCTAGAGGAAAAGCTTGATCCTGATGATCCTGCTGTGAAAGATTTGGATGTGAAAGACCTCGACGGGGTTGAAGTCAAGGATTTAGATGATGAGGATCTGGAGAATTTGAATCTGGACACAGAGGATGGGAAAGGAGATGAACTGGACACTTTGGATAATTTGGAAACCAATGATCCTCATCTTGATGATCTTCTGAGATCTGGGGAATTTGATATAATTGCATACACAGACCCAGACCTTGATGTGGGGGATAAGAAAGGAATGTTTAATGAAGAACTAGATCTCAGCGTTCCCATTGATGACAAACTAGATATTCAGGGTAAGACAGAAGAACCAAAACAGAAAGAACAAGGAGATAGAACTGTTTCCTCTCCTGACACTCAGTCTCCACAGAAGAAATCTACTACAGAAAATGAAATTAAGACAGAAGTACTTTCCCCAAACACTCAGGAGGAAAAGAAGAATGAAAATGAAAAAAGTGATGGAAATCCTGAATCCACAAGTACACAAGTTGCTGAAGGGGAGTTAAAGGATGGAGAACAGGCCCCTGTGCAGCCTGCTAACCCAGAATTCCCTGACAAAGCTACTGCTGTTCCCAGTCAGGAAACAACTCTGCCTAGTTCAGATGCTCAGGGATCGGCCCCGCTGCCTGTTCAAGGAGCAGTAAGTTCCTGCAGTATTTCTGGGTCCACACCAGTCCTCTCGAGTTTGCTGGCCAATGAAAGCTCAGATAATGCTGAAACAAGGACTCTAGGATCTCCATCTCAGTCTTTGCCAACAGCACAAATGAACCATGCACCAGGTATTCCACAAACGCTAATGACACCTGGTGGACAGATCTTGGAAAACACTTTAAATTCAAATTTGACCATGGTTCCACGAATGAACCATAATTTTTCTCAAGGGTCACCCAATCCAGGATTTATTCAGGGTCAATCGTCTAATCATAACTTTGGGACGGGACAGACATCTAATCAAACTGTGGCTGTAACAAACCGTCCTGGTCCTAGTGGCATATCTGGTCCCCAGCAGATAATGCTCCCTCAACCATTAGCTCAGCAACAAAATCGAGAGAGACCACTTCTGCTAGAGGAACAGCCACTTCTTCTGCAGGACCTTTTGGATCAGGAAAGACAGGAGCAGCAGCAGCAGCGACAGATGCAAGCCATGATTCGCCAGCGTTCGGAGCCATTTTTCCCCAACATTGGTATGTGGGTGATCTCTTTGTCTGTGTTCTGATTAGTTTTCTTAAAAAATACAATTATTAGTTGAGTAATCTGTAGCACTGAAAGAAGCAGGTAGCTATGTGGAGCTTGAAGATGGCATAACAAAACCCAACCTGCCTGGCAGGTACAATGCGGGGTGGAAATTGGGCATGTAGGTGGAATTCTGAGCTCAGTGTCAAGGCTCCTCTTGCCATTAGCAGGATCAGGGTAACTCTGCCTTACTGCTGATTTTTCTGCCGTCAGCTCTGTCATGCATTCTCTTTACACAATAGGTTCTCGTACATGATACGGAGTTAATGCATCCTTTGTAAACCAAATTAAATGATCAATTGCAGTAGCTGTCGTTTTGGTATTTGATCTATCAATTTTATGTTTATGGTATTTATTACTTTTTTTTTCCAGCGGTTAGTGTGTCTCGAGGAAAGAGATCTTCAAAAGCTGTATTGATAGCTCATGATCTAGGCAAGGCCCAGAAGCATCATAATAATAACTCTGCATGTACTGAAAGTGCCTCTGTTTAATATAATGTAGCAGTTTGAGCATTCAAATCGAGACTGTCGCTATCATTTCATTGTTATTATTGAAATCATGATGAAATTTTGAGAAACGTGTTTTTTGTAACTACACTGGCTATCAAGGCTCTTTGTTCAAAAGACAAATCTAACCTGCCTCCTAAGTCACAGGTCCATATTTGTAGTGTGTCTAGGACATGCTGCAGCCACCCCAGGTGGCTAAGTTGACCTCTGGAGGTCCCTTCCAACCTCAGCCATTCCATACTCTCATTTATCCTGCTCTGTGTGAGGCACATAACAGAGACGACAGCAGAAAGCCAGAGTACAGCATGCTTGTGGTCTTTGCAGGTGCTGTATGGGCCATGTGCCTTTCTGCCTGCCATGCTACTGGTAATTACAGAGCCACTGATCTGCTCTCTTAGCACATTACTGGTGCTGTGTCAGCTCTCCCAACAGAACCCGCAGAAGCAGCTCTTCTTTCTGATTCTTAAATCTGGAAATGGAATTTATTAATCTGTTGGGTCATAGGCCAAATTTTGGTTTAGAGTCCTCCTCAGACTGACCTGCTTTTCCTTTTGTGTTGTGGCTGTAACCAAGAACAGTTGCTGCTGGAGTAACTTTCTGTAGAGGATACATGGAACTGCATATTAACTGTGAATTTCAACGTGGAAAGGACAAGTTATGTGAAGTAGTAGTGCAATTATGCTGTCTAACTGATGATCTACGTGTGAACTAGAGCTAAACAAGTCAGTTCCAGTTAATAGCTTGTAGTGTTTGGCTATGTAATTCACTTTTACTGTTTTTCTTTTATAGACTTTGATGCAATTACCGATCCCATAATGAAAGCAAAAATGGTAGCTCTTAAAGGGATCAATAAAGTCATGGCGCAGAGTAACATGGGGATGCCACCAATGGTTATGAACAGGTAGGCAACACGTGATACCATTCCAAGGGGCTACAAAATGGAAAAGGAAATGCTAGAGCAAGGGGAAACTGCCCAGGAAAAAGGAAGTGGAAAAATATCATTTTGTCATGCAGTTCATAGTCCATGCTAACACATAATTATCTCCTAGAAATAAAAGCAGTGTGGCAGTAGGAGCTATAAAATGTCTTAAAATGCATCAGACTTGTGTTGCAGTTGTAATGTCATTGGTCACCGTGGTCAACATGGCTTCACTGTGCTGCTTTCCTCGTTTCCCCACATACTAATTATGTAATGACCCATCTCCCACGTGGTGTGTTTGAAAGCTGTTGATGGCTGGGTAACAGTTAAGCAGGTAGCAGCATATCATTTAACACTGAGTAGAATTAAGTTTTAGCCAAAGCAGTGAAATTTTCATCCTCTCTCCACCATTCTGAGGACAAAAGGAGCCATGAACTGTGCAGACTTCACCATGACTGCCTGTACCATAGATGGGGAGTCCAGATGGGGAGCCAGAAAGGATCTGCACCTTTTCTTTTTATGCGGCCCTTAAAACAGTGCGGTTTTGCCTTCTGAACATGTATTTCAGTGTTAGCTGATAACACATGGCCTGCCAGGGATCTGCATTTACCCAATGCTAACTGCCTTTGCTGCTGGTGACTGTGATACCTAAATCCATTAAATCCTTTATAAGTTATTAAAATACAGATGTATATTTTTGTGTGTGTGTGCATCTTCACTGTTCTAGCACAGTACTTTACCGTAACTCAGTCTCTCTGAAAAGTGTAAAATGCAGTAGTTTCAACCAAGGGCAAAGTGTTGTAAAGGAGAAATAACATTCTCCCTCTGGTGAAAAAGTTTGGTACAGAAATTCAGGCAAATGTCTATAAAATATTTGGATGCTTCGTGCAAATTCGGTGTAATACAAAAGGTTATCTCTGCCCTAAAATACCCCCGCTTTTAAAAGCTGCTATTTCACTTTCTGCTTATATATCTATAGGTTTCCCTTTATGGGTCAGCCAGTGCCAGGGGCTCAGACCAGTGAAGGCCAGAATCATATGCAGCAGGCAATTACACAGGTAATACAACTTGATATGGAGTTTAAACAAACATGTTTAATGTGTTTAATAATGGTAATTAGGTTTTAGAGTTTAATTGAATAATGATTTAATATCCTTGTCTCTATGTTCTACTGAAATTTCTAGGATGGAAGTTTGACACCTCAGATTTCTAGACCTAACCCTCCCAATTTTGGTCCTGGTTTTGTCAGTAAGTACAGACTTAATAATATTTTTTGGATGATATTTCATTCTACAGTTCTGCGGGGTTTGTTAATAAAATTTCCATAAATGGATCCTGTCTCTCAAAAATTCATCCTTTTACATTTGAGTCATTTCATCGTTACAATACCAACTAATAGGAGAGTTGCATAGTAAATGCTGTGAGGATTTTTTTCTAGAAGCTACCCTCAAAGAAACACCTTAAGGAAATAGGGAAACAAAATTAGCATTATTTGGATTTGTGTGAGAATGGTAATTATTAACTGTCAGACTGCTGTGTCAAAAACCTGGTTCTGTTGTAATAATCTGAGCTTGATGAGAACCACAGTCTATATTGACAGGGAGGGGTTATTTCAGAAGCAAAAAGTTTTGTGCAGCATCATTGTCATTCTAACAAATGCCAGTACAAGCTTTCCAGGTGTTAGTTAAGCAAGACTGGCTGGGAAGCACAAGTGTTGAAAGCAGAAATATATAGCACTAGAATTTTGCGTTCCTTGTTTCTGGTTGCCCTGGAACAATTGATCAAATGATAATCTCTATGATGAGAAAGATTTATGATGAGAATTCAAAACTGAATGTTTGTTGGGAGAGGGACACCACATATAAAAAGTGATTCTGTCACTGCAAAAACCTTACTTGGTATTTATGACTGAGAAACAGAATTAAACACCTTCACCTTTTCCAGAACCTGGAGTAGCAGCACTGATTGTGCAATAAGGAGCTTTGTATTAATTTCCAGTGAGATTTGGCATGGCACTCAGCAGTGGCCTTGCTCTGTCTGGGGTGGTGGTGGCTCTGAGCAGTTGAGAATATCTATTTCTCATTCCAGGAGTAGTTATTCTTACTTGGAACTTGTTAATATTTCAGTACTTCCATTTGCACTTTCACGTTGCTCCTGTCTGCGGTTACTCTCCATTGTTTCCACTCAGTTGTCCCTGCAGGTTACGTGATTAGTTTTGCAGAATTTCTCGTGGAAAGAACGAGCACCTCTTGAGACATTAGCTACCTCTGTCAATTGATTTATTTGAGCCATTAGAGTTGATGGCTGTCGCTGCTGCAGTGACTCTTAAAGTAGAAGGTGGCAGGAGCTGCAGCCCGAGGAGGAGGTGGTTATACTGAAATCGTCCTGTGGCGTAGGTATCTTTATTGAACAAACTTTCATTGCAGTAGAGATCCATGCTGTGTTCATGCTTACACAGCTCATTGCCACAGTGCAGTCAGGAGACAAAGGACACCAGCACCAAACCTTCTCTCTTGCCTTCTGGGCATAGTGCAGATCAAGTGTTATCAGAAGTGATTGTTTAGCCTTGAGAAAAACATCTGAGAGCAATGGGCTGCTCGCAGCAGAGCAGCATTTCTCATTTGTGAAAAGAGTAACGTCTCAGTTACAGTCTACGTGAGAGTGCATTTGTTTGTGGGGAGGAAAAGGCACTGGAGCTGAGGGCCCTGTGTGGAGGACCGACAGAAAGCCAGTATTTTTCTTCTATTTCATTAATATTTGATGGATGTTTGTCATTGTATTGTTTTTTCCTGGCAATAAAAATAGATTTAATATGTACAAAACTCTTCTGCAAAGAACAGAATTAATGAGGCTGTGTTTCCTGTAAATTTGTGTCCTTACTCCCTAATCTCTTTCCTACTACCCGAGTACTTCCAGAGGTCTCTTGAAATTAAGGTACTATGTTAAAATTGCTTTCTCTCAATACATGCAGTAACTTGAATCTCTGTCTCCTCTACTCGAATCACTCCAAGAGCTTAATATCTCTTGAGATAACAAATCCTCTGTCAGATTTGGCTGAACTTGACCAGTAGCTTCTTATAATAAGGGGGGAACCTGGTTGTTAAACTTCTCTTCTAAAATGTAAGATGAAAGCCCCCCCCAGGATGATGAGCTCATATCATAATTTTGCTTCTCTCTAGATGATTCACAAAGAAAGCAATACGAAGAATGGCTGCAGGACACACAACAGCTTCTTCAAATGCAACAGAAGTACCTTGAGGAGCAAATTGGAGCACACAGAAAATCAAAAAAGGCACTCTCAGCAAAACAGCGTACAGCCAAGAAAGCTGGCCGTGAGTTCCCAGAGGAGGATGCAGAACAGCTTAAACATGTTACTGAGCAGCAGAGTATGGTCCAAAAACAGCTAGACCAGGTAATCACCTGGAATCCAAACTGATCCCTTTAATACCAACCTGTCATACTAGCATGATTCTTTCCTTTAAATCTTCTCGAAGGCGAGTTGAGATGCTTAAAGGCAATGGAGCTTATTCGTAGGGAGCCACTCCCTACCCTGTTTTGTGCGTGTAGCAGCGTTACCCTGGATGGCTGGTGACACTGCAGTTGTAGGAGAATGTGCTATGGCAAGCATCATGACAAAGGGCTGGTCTAGTACTTTGGGAAGAGGGGAAGTTGCTTGGCAAAATGACTTGCAGCAGAGTTCCTGGCACCATGCAAAGCATAAATGAAGGATTCAGAGGAAAATCCTGGCATTTAGAGCTTGAATGGACCTCCTAACTCAGCCTTCTTTGGGTATCCTTACATAATGAGAACCTCTTGGTTACGTGCCAGTTAAGTGTTACTGTCTGAAAATATCTTCCCATTTTATCTTTAGTGTTAGTCTACTTTTATGATCTGCCTAGTTCCAAGACTCTGATTATCAGTGTGTTGTCTGTTATTGTATCATGGAATAATATAGGTCAGAGGGCTATCTGGAGATTGGTCTTCTGATCAGTCAGAACTGGCTTCATGGGGTTAAATCAGGGTGCTCAGCACATTGTCAATCAAGTTTTTAAGTCTCCAAAGTAGAGATTTCCCAGCCTCTCTGGGCCCCTGGTCCAATGTGTAGCCACTTTCACTGTTTATTTTATCATTCTTTATATTGGAATTTCACTTACTACACTTTAAAACTGTGATTGAGATTAAAGTTGAACCTGTGATAGTTTTGATAAATCTGTGCTTTGGCCAACAGTATTGAATGCTGTGTTCCTCAAGACATTGTTTATAAATTGGCTGGCATGACTGTCAGGATCAACCAGACCTGCTGAACATGAAAATGCTGTAGAATTTATTAACATGAGGGGGAAAACATGGCAGCAGGCTGCTTGGAATAAATCCTCAGTGGCATCTGACCCTCGAGTTCTTTCTCCTGTGTTGCTTCAGGACAAAGTATGCACTGGATGGGATATTAGGTGGCTCATCTTTTCATTGTGTGGAAGAGGGATGGAGCAGATAAATCATGTCTGTGTCAGTTCTTCCTTTTTTTCCTTTCCACAATGAATCACCAAGTATAATAAATGAAAAAAAAAATAATTCCTTTGAACCAATCTTTATGATACTTATGTCAGTTTATTCTTACAGTGGAGTTATGTTGAAATAACTGCTGCTAATCATGGCACTGCTGGCAGCTTCATTTAGTGCCCCATAACTAAGGTTCTTTTATTTTTCATTTTTAAACTTGAGTTGCATATCCTGCTGGTAAACCCTCTCCACTGCCCTTCACCCACTGATTTAGACCAGTCTTCCACGTCCTAGCCAGCACTTCTGTTGCATACTCAGTAGCAACTTAAATAAGTTGTTACTAACATACATTTTGAAGGACCTGCCATTTGAAGCAATTCACCACTTTTAAATCAGATCAAATAATTTTTCTGTAATCAAATTTCTGTTAGTTTTTGATCAGGACAAAGTCTCCATATGTCTGTAGAGAGAAATGAGCTCTCAGAATCCCTTTCAGTTCCCAGTCCTGGACATGGGCACAGAGAAACCGGAGCTGACTGCGCAACACGAGCAGCTGATATCTGACGAGGGTATTGGCTCAGGCACAGAGCTGTGCAGACACCACCCTACTCCCTCTGCAGCCAGGGCACTTGAACTGCTTTGGGCTGGCGCTGTGCCTGTGCTAATAAGCTCTGCCTTGGTCTCCCCTGCACTGTTAAAATCACCGGGTCAATCTGCGCAGGTCGGCTCAGGTCCAGTTGGGAGTAGTCGGTGCCGGTCCTTTGAGATCCCAGCAGATTCCAGTGATGCGGTTGATCTGCCACTGCAGATCCCAGGAGCGTGTGATGCCTTCCCTGGAAGGATTTGGGTGCCTCATGGTGCAGGCATAGCAGAGCCAGCCTGGGTTTGGTGCTGTATACCCACAGAGAAGGCCTGGAACACTGCGCGGTGCAAAGCAGATCGGTCCAGTTGGTGGCTTTATGCAGTGGCACTGTTTATCTGGCGGTGTCGGTGCCAAGCCAGAGCTCGTAAATCATCTTGGACCTGTGTAATAGCCTTTTGGGGGCATCTGTCCTGCATTCTGGAGTGTGTCCTGAAATATCTCTGTTATCCTGAGCTTTCTGGCTCATCCCCTTCCCCAGATAAAGGAGAGTGATACCAAACCTTTTTAATTATATTACAGACTTTTTCTATCAGGACAAACAGCAAATGGAAGTTGTGGAAATCATAATCTAATGAATAGAAGTGAGAGAGAGATTTTCCACAATGTGTGTGTGACTAACCAGTGGCTGACAAGTCCTTTTAGTTTTTTAGAGTGCCAGTGTAGTGTTGGGCATCTATTGTGTTTCTGAAATGCTCTTCCTTGTCTGGTTGACGCTGTCATATCCTTCCATTGGGTTCTCCTGCTTGCCTTAAAAACAAACCGGTAGGATTAAATTTTAGTGTACAAGCAGAGCTTATTTTCATCAAAAATTTTCAAATTTTCAAGCAGTCGGTGCCAGTTTCATCTGCTGTCTGATGCTTGAGGACCTGCCTGTGAATAAATGGGAATTTACTTCCCTCTTTTCCTGCAAACTGTTCCTTTTCACGTACCTCTTTTAAAAAATGTTGGTGATGTGTGAAGATTGTTCATCTCCCCATTTCCTTCTTCGTCTGTGACTGACTAGTACTGTCCTGTGTGTGATGATAAGATCTGTAGGATAAGAATTACTTTTGGTTTAGGTTTCTATATTCTCCAGCACAGTGCAGTCTAGGTATGTAATTAGAACTTCGAGGCGCTGTTAGTTTTTCTAAAATTATGGGATGGATAGTGTTTCTAATGAAATAATGGCTATTTAGCCTTAAAAAGGGAGAGAAATAAGACTGCACAGAAATGCTATTTTGCCTGAGGTTCATTGTCTACTGAAATTATAATGACGAGCTACATGTTTTATGCTGCTTACAGTCAGTACATGTCAGAGATGAATAATGACTTTCTTAATTTTTAGATCCGAAAGCAGCAGAAAGAGCACGCGGAACTAATTGAGGAATATCGAATCAAGCAGCAGCAGCAGCAGCAGCAGTGTGCAATGGCACCCCATGCTATAATGCCAGGTGTCCAGGCTCAACCACCAATGGTTCCAGGAGGAACATCACCAGCAATGACTCAGCAAAACTTCCCCATGGTTGCACCACAGCTCCAGCATCAGCAACATACAGTGGTAATCCCTGGGCAAGCCAACCCGACCAGAATGCCAAGTTTATCTGGATGGCAATCTGCAAACGCCCCTGCGAGTCATATTGCCATGAATCCAGCAAGGATGCAGCCTCCAATGACCCCGTTGCCAATCACTCCTGCTACACCGGCTCCTGTGCCTGGTCCAAATGCAACTGCACAGTCAGGGCCACCACCGAGGGTGGAGTTTGAGGACAATAACCCTTTTAGTGAGAGTTTTCAAGAGCGGGAAAGAAAGGAGCGTTTACGAGAGCAACAGGAGCGGCAGCGCATTCAGCTGATGCAGGAGGTAGATCGACAGAGAGCTTTACAGCAGAGAATGGAACTAGAGCAGCATGGTATGATAGGGTCTGAATTAAATAACAAAACATCCTTATCTCAGATACCTTTCTTTAATTCTGATCTACCTTGTGACTTCATACAAACTCCACGGCCCCTTCAGCAGTCTCCGCAGCACCAACAGCAACAAATGGGGCAAATTCTGCAGCAAGGTTCTGTGACCTCACCTCCTGCCACAAATTTTATGCAAAGCAGCGACCGAAGGCCGGTGGGACCTACAACTTTTGGAGCTGATGCATCTGCTGTTCCAGGTGGAGCCCCTAATTTCCATAATGTCAAACAAACTCATGGGAATCTCCCTGGGGCTGCCTTTACCCAGAACCAAGTCAGGCCTCCATTTCCTTCTGCTGTACCTCCATCTGCAGTACTCAGTAGTGGTGCCCCGTGTGGTTCGGACACTAGCGTGCCCCAAGGGACAAACTTCCCTGGATCAAGCCAGTCTCTCATACAGCTGTATTCGGACATAATCCCAGAAGAGAAAGGGAAAAAGAAAAGGACACGAAAAAAGAAGAAGGACGATGATACCGAGTCAATAAAAGCTCCGTCAACTCCACATTCAGATATAACTGCACCATCAACTCCAACCATTTCTGATTCTACCTCTACCCCCACAGTTAACACCCCTTCACGTCATCAAGATGAGCAAGAGTCAGTGGAGTTAACGGGCCCATCAACATCAAACACAGGAGAGAGCCAGACCTCTCCAGAGCTGGAATGTAAGCTTCCCACCAGCAGTCTGCCCCAGAAACAGCCGAGTGTAAATACAGAGACTGAAAAGGCTAAAATAGATCCACCTACCAGCATTCAAGAAGTTAAACTAGAAAAGGCAGAGACTGATCAATGCTCAGGTCAAGCTGAGCCTAAACCAGAAAATCCAAGCAGTATTAAGGTGGAAGAAGATAAGGTCACATCACAACCTGCCTCTTCAGCTCAGAGTGCAGCACAACCTGCTAGCGTTCCAGCAGCAAAAGGCGAGTCAGGGAATGAACTGCTGAAACACCTGCTTAAAAACAAGAAGTCCTCATCTCTTCTAAATCAGAAATCAGAGAACAGCGGCCGAACAGAAGAGGAGGCTTCTGGGGATAAGAAGTTAACAGAGAAGCAGAATCCAGCTGAAGGAATGGTGAGCCTGTTACTGGTTTTGTTGTACAGGGGTGAACTGTCAAAGGCGAGTTTGTGCCTTTACTGTGGGCATTTGTGAAAAGGTGGGGAAGTAACCAACCTGCACAGGGGTAGAATAAACAGCTTTCAGGATTTTTTACCTGCCTTCTCTCCATGAGT
Source organism: Chloroceryle amazona (assembly GCA_027560015.1). Classification (NCBI taxonomy): domain Eukaryota; kingdom Metazoa; phylum Chordata; class Aves; order Coraciiformes; family Cerylidae; genus Chloroceryle; species Chloroceryle amazona. The sequence continues at coordinate 17,687 of JANHFX010021392.1, read as the reverse complement.
AAATTATCTGTATTACAAAAAGAACACATTTTAATAAGAGTTGATATGCCAGTGTATTCAGAAATTATTAAAATGAAACAAAAATTAGTATTTCCATAGATAGTCACGTTAAAAAATTTCACTTCCTAATATTTACCAAGATTTTACAGTATGACTCTTCATTACCTACTAGCATGTTTCTGTACTGCACAGGGTATGTCCATATGCTGCTGTCTGCTGTGACTCCCCCTTACTCACGTGCAGGGTGACCTGTGTGCCTCTGCAGGGGCATGGGGCTGGGCTTCACACTCCTGCACTGTGTGCAGTGTTCCGGGAGTGAACCAAGTCCATGCTCGTTTTCTGTCTGTGACAATCATATATTGTCTCTCATTTTAGCAGGGACTATGCTCTAGGATTTTCACCAAAAGTGTGAAGTTGTTACATCTCCTAAAATGGCTGGATTTCTGTATTACAGAATATTTCTCATCATTAATTTGACTTTAATGGAAGAGAGAATTTTATTATTTTTTACTAATGGCATTATATGATTTAATAATTTATGGTGTTTTATAGAATTTTACTTTCTTCTGGTTTGCCACTGTGTGTTGTGTTACCAAGTGCCCTTCTGATTGCTTTTGCACAACTATCCTTTCCCATGAAAGATGGCTTGGAAGATTTGTACCGAAAGTAGAGCAGATGGTACAATCCAGCAGAGTTTCACAATACTGGTTTTGTTTCTAATCTCAAAGCACTTTTGTATTATATTAATTTTCACACCTTTTTCTGAGACCAAGTCTGTTTCATTATGCCCTTGTGAAAATCTCTGAGCTTACATGCACATGTAACTTTATTTTACTGGGTGTTCAAAAGAAAATGTTTCTGGTCTGTGAGGTTTTAATGATGTTTTCAGGTGTCAGTGGTGTTAATAAGTCATAATTTTGTGTGTAGGGACTGTAGAGCAGATACAGTTGCCAGCGAGACAGCAAAGTAAGTAAACTGTAAAATAGTTTGTTATGAATGAGATCTATTATACATGTGTGTTCTTTTAAACTGTCGTGCAGTAAATTTGATTGAACTGTATATTAAAATGTCAAAAATTCTGCTTCGCTTCCTTTTTTGTACCAGCAAACTGCAGGAAACCAGATGCAAAGTGCATTTGGATGTAGTAACAGCCAGCTTCAGAGAACAGATGTAGGACCTGAAACCAAGAAACAGAGAAATAAGCGAACTCAGAGGACAGGAGAGAAGGCAGCTCCTCGGTCCAAGAAAAGAAAAAAAGAGGAAGAAGAAAAGCAAGCTATTTATCCCAACGCTGATACGTTCATCCAGTTAAAACAGGTAGGTGTACAGGTGCTGACTAAGGCATCAAGAGGACACTTGAAAGAGTGGACTTCTCAGTGATCCACCTCATTTCCATCATAAGTTGAATTTTGAGTACAGGGTGGAGAAAATGAAAACTCCCATAAAACTGGGAAATTTAGTGCTTTGGGTTTATTTCAATTTGGAAGATCTACTGACGTGGCAGGCATCTGGGAGCCTCAAAGCCACGGAGTTTCTGGCAGCTTTGGTGTCTGAGCTGCAGCTCCTGTGGACAGGGAACCACTTCCCTTAACAAACAGGCCTGTGTTCAACACAGCTTTCTGATAGTGGGTAAACTCTGATTTTATTTTTTTAATTGGAAACCATTCTACTGATTTTTGGAGGTTTGCAATTCTGCAATGTTATAGTCAAATTAATTTGTACCTTTTTCTTTCTTTTAATACAGCAGCTTTCTCTTCTGCCTTTGATGGAACCAATAATTGGAGTGAGCTTTGCACACTTTCTTCCCTATGGCAGTGGCCAGCTAAATGGTGGAAATCGGCTTGTAGGAAGTTTTGGTAGTGCTACACTTGATGGGGCTTCAGATTACTATTCCCAGCTCATTTACAAGGTACCGTTTTAATCTGGATTTCCACTGTGTGCTCTCTGTGGGAAATCATGACATGACATGAGTAATAGTAGCTGGTCAGAGTTCCTGCCTTCTGTGCAACCAGAAGAAAACTCTTTTCTCTGGCTGGATTGGACAGACAGTGCAGTAAGGAAATGGTCACTGTTGTTTTACTCTCTGAAAGTGGAGGTCGGTTCTGGAAACTGTGTGGTAAACTAATTAAACACTACGAGTATTCCCTTTACTATTGGATGCTAAATAGTGAAAATTGTAATTACGGTTTTATGGAGCAGAAAAGGCTGAATTTTCAGTACTTTGCAAAGTCATTGAAAGCATTAAAGCATTTCTTAATGTGAATTAAATGGGAAATAGACTTTCCTCATTTGTCCACTAAGCCCTAACTAAGAACCTGAGAACTCTGAACAAAACAGACTGTTTGCTGACGAGCTAATAACCCACAGAATTTAAATCTCAGTCTCTAAGATCAGAGTGGCTATATTGGGAAAGCAGCAAGATAGCAAATAGACAGAATCAAATTTGCTGCTTGGCTGCCCTGCGATAAAAACTTTGGTAACTTATTAAAAACACAGTGGTGTTTACTCCAGCCTTACACAGCATGTAAGCCGAGAATGTGACCTAGCAGAAAGAGTTGCTGTGGTCAAAAGTGAATAATAAGTATTAGCTTTATAGGCATGACTGCAACATGAACAGATACTGAAGTTCTCATTTAATTTTCATTTAAATTATGGGCAGTTAAGCAAGCTAGCGAGCAGTAGCCTGGAGTGTGAACTTGCAGAGTATCTGCTTCTCCATGGTAACTGCTTCAGTAAAAGCTCATCCTGTGCTAAGTGTGAGGTAGCTTCCCTCTTAGTGAAAATCAGGTTTAATGGTGATGGAGAGTTGCTGGGGAATAGCTCTCTCTGTCTTAAATTCTGACCTTTGCTTAAACTGCAGGAACTTGTTGGGCCTCCAGGATTATTCCTAAAAATGTTCTTTCTGCTCTTCTGTAAACAATTCAGCTGTCTTCTTTCAGTAATGCATACTCCTCCTCTAGACTAGTTCTCTGGTAATAGCACTGATGTAAGCAAAGCAAAACAGCATGTCTTTTGAAGTAGGCACTTCTGTATGTTCGGTCATGCACCTGAGAATGAACTCTCGCCACTTATCAGCACTACCTCTGGGTGTAACGAAATGGGAGTAGGTTACGTTATCTAGTACTAGAACAAGGCAAATTGTCACCCTGGCTGATCTGTGGTTCTTTAATCTCATGCAGCAGAACAATCTGAGCAATCCTCCGACACCCCCAGCCTCCCTTCCTCCCACACCACCTCCCGTGGCGTGCCAGAAGTTGGTAAATGGCTTTGCAACCACTGAGGAACTTGCTGGCAAGGCTGGTATGTTAGGAGGTCACGATGGTAAGAGTTAATACGTATTGTTTCTGTAATAAATGGGTCAAGTTTGTAGCAAATTACAGAATAGGTCACTGGGATTCTTTCCAGTTGCTGTAGTCTCTTTTTATAAACCCAGTATGCCTAGACTCTTTCAGATTGTAATCATTATTACCCAGCTTTATTTTACACCACTGTAACATCAAATGACACCCTTTTCCTTACTCCCTTTCGAGAACGTGTTGAGTGCTGGAAGTACTCTTAAGAAATGGAAACTAAAACATTTTTTTTTCCAGTATTTTTTTCCAGTCCAGTACAAATGACTAAGCAGTTAGTTGAGTGAGCTCCAAAGCATTCTACCTGGCATGTGTCCTCAGCAGGTTTTGTGTGTGCTCTGTATGTGTTCTCTGACGTTCATAATCTGGTCAATTAGAATAGCTCTCTATTAAATAAAATTTTATGCTACATCTCCATAGGGACTATTCAGATTTAAATCCTTTCTCCCCACCCCTCTTCCTTTGTTGTTACAAAGGTGGTAGGTTTAGCTGGGTTTTTTTTAAGTAAAGCAAAAGTCCTCTCCTGCTGGCAGAAGGTACACCCAAAAGCCCTTTGAGCCCTTTTTGCTCAAACTTTGCGTGTTCTTCTAAATATGGAGATTAATTGTGAACAGTCAAGAGATTTTTGAAGTGTAAGTGGATGAGAGTTGTGTTACCATCTGCTCTCATGCCTTGGTTGTATCAGGGAGCCACCAACACCCCAATACACAGAGTGTATATCAGTGGCAGAGCTGTGCTGATGCCTCACTGTGCTGTACGTTTCTGTTTCCAGTTACCAAAGCTCTGGGACCAAAGCAGTTCCAGTTGCCTTTCAGACCACAAGATGATTTATTAGCAAGAGCGATGGCTCAGGGCCCTAAAACTGTGGATGTTCCTGCTTCACTTCCAACACCACCTCACAACAATCAGGAGGAGTTAAGGTAAGTTTCCTTGACATCTTCTAAAATATATTTGGAGTGGATTCTTTGATCTTTTAGTAGGAGATGAGACTGAAGGTGTGAAGAAATGAACTCCATTGCACACAGCCACACAGTGCAGAGAATGTAATGGGATAATTTATCTTGGTTAACTCTTAGCATTCCACATGTGGACTTCTGCCATTGCTAGACTCTAGGGTCTGTTAAATTGTTAAGTATTCATTGCCTTGCTCCCTAAAAAGTGGAAGAAAACTATACAAACTGGTATGTTTCCTGGAGCAGTGTGATACTATCTCACCGTGACAGTACCCGACTGCTGTACCACAGCAGTACTGTGCATGAGTCAGCCCCAGAACTCCCCAGCTCTACTCAGTTGCTGTTGCCATGTGAGAAATGCTCGTTAGAACGTGAGTCTCCCTGCAGAGATCTTCCTTTATTGTCCCCCTTTCACTTGTCTAACCTAAGAGTTGGGTGGCTTTGAGACACTGACTTAAATGTTCACAAGCAAGGGGGGATGGACCAGTGAAGACGCTTAAACCAGGAAGTTTAAATATTAAATAACAGGTTTTTACAGAGGTAGCTGGAGCCACGGGGAGCAGATGGTTCTATGATGGAGCCTGAGCTTTGTTAGTGCTGCTGATTTTATCTTTCCCAAGAGAGCACTGTGTGCAGTGGAGCATGAGATAGCCAGGAGCAATGGCCTACCATGTAACTGTGATCCCTGAGTGGTAGCAAGAAGCAAGTTCTTTATAGCTCCTTGTCATGTTTTATAACTTTGGCTTACCAAAGGTTTTTAGACCCATTTCCAAAACAGCTTTTTGGGGTTTTGTTCCAGGGTTCAAGATCACTGTGAGGACAGGGACACTCCTGACAGCTTTGTTCCTTCTTCCTCTCCTGAAAGCGTGGTGGGAATGGAAATCAGTAGGTATCCAGACTTGTCAGTTGTAAAGGAGGAGAACCCAGAACCTGTACCATCTCCCATCATTCCCATCCTACCTAGCAGTACTGGAAAAGGTGAGAGTGCAGCAGAATGAAGAGTTACAGCTCTTCTATTTGTGCTTCCACATGTGTGTAGGATTAACCTGGTGTATTTCATTTCATTTTCAGGTTCAGAAGCCAAAAGGAATTATATAAAATCAGAACCCGGTTCAGGAGCGTTACCTGGTTCTGGATTCTTTGCCTCTCAGCTTGGACCATCCCAAAATGGTCCTAAATCCGGCCTTATATCTGTAGCAATTACTTTACATCCCACAGCTGCTGAGGTAAAAGAAATAAGCTTATATTACATATAGCAAGTACAACAGCACTTAATGTTTTACATCTAGTGCCTCTGAAGGAGTTCTAGCATAGTACAGTAAAGCAGCTGTTGCCAGCTGCTAATAACTTCTGTTACTGCCGTCTTAACTGCCTGTCTGATGAAAACCAAGAGTTGTTTTTATTATTGTTTTTAGAATATCAGTAGCGTTGTAGCAGCATTCTCCAACCTGCTTCACGTCAGAATTCCCAACAGTTACGAGGTTAGTAACGCTCCAGACATCCCATCCTCCATGGCGACCGCCAACAGCCACCGAGTGAACCCACCTATGGAGTACAGGCATCACTTGCTACTTCAGGGTCCTCAGGCAGGATCCATGGGACCTGCCAGGATCGTAGGCTCTTACGGACTGAAGCAACCCAATGTGCCGTTCCCTGCCAACGGCAACGGTGAGTGAGCGTTAATTCTTTTCAGTTTTCGGTGCCACAACTTTAAGCGAGTTAATGTTAATGCATTTCAGCCTCATAAATTCATGCTCTAGAAGGAAATAATTGATTCTTGTTCTAAATAATACTTTTCTCTTCTTACATGATTGGTACATGTGGGCCTGCTCCTGATGTTAACCATAACTTAACAGCTCTGACTCATCTCCGATTTCCATTTTGTTTCATCTGTCACTGCCAGTGAGATATTTCTTCCAGTAGTTCTCAATGTTATTAGTTTTGCTTTTGTCCAGTCTGGTTTTAAGTCCATTGTTCTGGGGCTGTTTAGCTTGGAGAAGAGAAGGCTGAGAGGGGACCTTATCACTGCTTATCAGTATCTAAAAAGTGGGTGCCAAGAGGATGGGGCCGGAATCTTTTCAGTGGTGCCCAGTGAGAGAACAAAGGGCAATGGGCACAACTGGAACACAGGAGGTTCCATCTGAGCACAAGGAAAAAATTCTTTGCTTTCAGGGTGACTGAGCCCTGGAACAGGCTGCCCAGAGATGATGTGGAGTCTCCTCTGGAGACATTTAAAATCTGCCTGAGTGTGATCCTGGGCACATGCTCTGGGTGAACCTGCTTTGGCAGGGGGTTTGGATGAGATGATCTCCAGTGGTCCCCTCCAACCCCCCCCGTTCTGTGATGCAGAAGGATTGTTCCTGTGCTGGGAAACTGGACATCGTTGTTTAAGCATGCATTCCTGTGTTGGCTTAGCTGCTCATTTCTTATACAGTGTATTTTTGCCTGGTTGTTTTTGGCCTGGTTTAAACAATTTCCCCGTCAGCACACACTTTAAATCTTGCCTTCCATGCCCCATCCAGAAGGATGCTTCTAACAGACTTCTCTATTTTCTAGGTATAGCTGGCTATAAGGATCACAGTCAGAATATTGCAGAAGGCTCCGCACTGAGACCTCGATGGTGCTCTCATTGCAAAGTTGTGGTTCTTGGCAGTGGTGTGCGGAAGTCCTTCAAAGACCTGCCTTTCCTTAAACAGGTACTGCGGTGGCAGTGCAGCTTCTTGCATGTAATGGTGAATGAGGGAACAAGGGCAACAAAGACTGCCGCTTGTCACACCGACTGATACCACTTCCAGGCTTCTTTGCGGTCTCCTTTCTCTGTGTCCCCTAACTCAGGATGGGACGTTCAAGCACATTGTAGTACAAAGAAATGTCAAAGTTGTTACTTCTATACAGTGAATTTCAGCAGTAGGTCCCATATATGGCAGCTTCCTAAATTCTGCTGCTAAATTCCTTTCCTGACCACTTCAGGGACCGTAATTCAGAAGGGTTTATTTGTAAGGCAGCACCGTGTTGCCGTGTCAGGAGGTACTGGAGGAGCAAGAACACTCGTACTCTTTTTGAGCAGGAATCATAGATTTCAGTCTCTTGCATTTACATTGGGAGCTGTCATTCATTCACAAAGTGTCATTGCTTTCAGTGAGATCGAGATAATTATGTAACAAAGGTCATACATATAAAGGTCAGATATAGTCTCTGTATACAAAAGTCATGGGTTCATGTGGTCAGAAAAGTACTGGATTCTCAGTAATGTTTTGCAGATGGATCAGTAGATAAAACAGTGCGAGCTGTCTTTGATTAGACTGAAGTGAGACATTCTTTTGCCATCTAAAGATAAAAGGAAATGGATTTTACTTTGCAAGTGCTCCTATGGAGCAGATGGGTGCATGGTATGGAAGGCTTTATTTTGATTATTGAACTTCTGTTAAAGGCAAGAAATGCTGAAGAACAAGGTTGTAGGTGGTGGTAACGTCAGGTGGCAAATAATCAAGTATTTATATGGCAGCAGTGCTCATTAGTTCACCAATGGTCTACAAATAAAGAGGTTTTAGCTAGATTGGAAGACTTGTTTCATTACAGTTACTCCATGAAGAGTGGTATTAAAGTGCACTTCTGATCATCTTCCATGTTTGATTCCCAGGATTCCCAGGAAGGCTCTGACAAAATGAAGGACATTGTGTTCTGTAGCAACAACTGCTTTGTTCTTTATTCAGCGGCTGTACAAGCAAAAAACTCAGAGAACAAAGTAAGTATCAAATGTCGTTAGACCCTAGTGAGCAGCAGTTACTGCAGATATCTTTTGAAGAACAGAAAAGGGGGTGAGGGGGAAGTTTGCACTTCATTTTAGAGTTTTATAAATTAATTGCTCCATATTCAGACGTTGAGATTCTGATCCAGCAGCGTGAAGTCAGATTCCTATTTGCAGAACTTCCTGTCTGACAGATGCTCAGCAGAACAGTTGCCACTTTTCACTGTCCTTGCAGGCTTTGAAGATGCAGTCGCAAAATGTAGTCATAGTCATCTGACTTCTGGGGGCATTGTACAGAACCACAGATAGATCTTTAAGGGATATATTCTGCATTTTTATTTGGCTTATACAGTAAAAAAACAACCAACCAAACAAAAAAACCACTAAACCTGCAAATAACTGAACAGCAAGTTTGCAAGACTTTTATTTGTTGAGTGTAACTGAAAAAATGCAATGCTGTTCCTATTACAGCATTAATTGCTAAAACAGTAGTAAAGAGTAGTAAAGCTACATGACAGTGATGAGGAAAAGAAATTCTAATTACTGGAGAAATGCATTTAAAGAGTTTTGTTCAAACGAAAGTGGAATGGGGCCAGGGATTTTTCTCAGGTGGTCCCAAGTGGTACGTTGTATTTTCCTACCTACAGCCCCGGCGAGGGGTACACGACACCTCCGAGAAACTCAGCACATCCACTTGGATCATTATTTCTTGCTATGTCCAGGTTCATTCAGATTCAAAGCAATATCACTTACATTTATCTCTATTCAATCACTAAAAGTAGAAGTCTTCATTCAAGACTAAATTATCCTGCCCTAAACCGATGGCCAGAACAGGCCACGTGCTCCAAGCATTGGCTAATTCGTGCTTTCTCAGAGTCCCGTATTTCCTGCAGAGTTTGCAGCCTTCCTTCAAGTGCATCCTACTTAGTTATTCAGAAGAAATTAAACCCCCCACCCTGGAGGAGCAGATAACTGTGTGTAGCTGGGGACCATCCCTGCACAAGCGCATCAGCATGTCCGTAATGAAGTTAATTAAATGCCATATTCAGCCTCCTGAGCCTTTCATTTGCTCTTGCCAAGTTAATCATACAAACCACATTAAGCACTTTGTAATCTAAACTTCCTTCATTCATGGTTTTTCACCTTTTTTCTTTTTTCTGTTTCTTTTTTTTTTTGTAACAAATCTGTGCCCTACAGGAATTTCCTCCTCCTCCTGTTTCCAGGAAAAATATGTGGCATTAGTTCCAAATCTTCTCCTGCTACCAAATAACAAGATTCTTAGTCTTTAAATTAATTCTATGACCCGTATTTTAAGATTTAGTTTGTGTTGTAACAAAACTTTCTAAAAATACCCAAGAACTAAATCTGTCTGTCAGCAAGTCGAGGGCAATTGAGTAATTTTTCATTCAAAAGCCAGACAAAGGATTATTTGTGTCTTCTCTTCTGTATTAAAGGCACCACGTTCTAGATTGACTGGGAGAACTTTTGTGCTCGTGATGCCGGCACAAGCTGTGCTAGCACGGCTCAGGGTGCTTTCCATCCTCCTCCGTTGCGGCATTCCGAGTAGCCTCTCCCATACTAGCTGGCAGTGTTTTCAAGATACATTTCCTGGTTAACGGTTTGGGAGTTCTTTCTGAAGAGCTTTCTGTTGATTTAGCAGGAATCGGTTCCGTCTTTGCCGCAGTCGCCGATGAAAGAGAGGCCGCCTAAAGCATTCCATCAGTACAGCAACAACATCTCCACTTTGGATGTCCACTGTCTGCCTCAGCTGCAGGAAAAAGTTTCTCCACCATCGTCACCCCCCATCATGTTCCCCCCTGCATTCGAAGCAGCCAAGGTAGAGGCAAAACCGGATGAGCTTAAGGTAACGGTGAAACTAAAACCGAGGTTAAAAGCAATACACAGTAGTCTTGATGACTGTCGGCCTCCGAGTAAGAAATGGAAAGGAATGAAATGGAAAAAGTGGAGCATTCAGATTGTGATTCCTAAAGGGTCGTTCAAACCTCCTTGTGAAGAGGAAATAGATGAATTTCTTAAAAAACTGGGCACAACCCTTAAACCAGACCCTGTGCCTAAAGACTACAGGAAATGTTGCTTCTGTCACGAGGAAGGTGATGGATTAACCGATGGACCAGCAAGGCTTCTTAACCTGGATTTAGACCTTTGGGTCCATTTGAACTGTGCTCTTTGGTCTACAGAAGTCTACGAGACACAAGCTGGTGCCTTAATAAACGTGGAGCTAGCGCTGCGAAGAGGCTTGCAAATGAAATGCATGTTTTGTCACAAAATGGGTGCCACCAGCGGTTGTCACAGGTTAAGGTGCACCAATATTTATCACTTTACCTGTGCCATTAAAGCACAATGCATGTTTTTTAAAGACAAGACCATGCTTTGCCCCATGCACAAACCAAAGGGAACTCACGAGCAAGAACTTAGTTACTTTGCAGTCTTCAGGAGGGTCTACGTTCAGCGTGATGAAGTGCGGCAGATCGCAAGCATCGTTCAGCGAGGGGAGCGTGACCACACTTTCCGCGTGGGAAGCCTCATTTTCCACGCCGTGGGTCAGCTGCTGCCGCAGCAGATGCAGGCCTTCCACTCCTCCAAAGCGCTCTTCCCTGTGGGCTACGAGGCCAGCCGGTTGTACTGGAGCATGAGGTACGCGAACAGGCGCTGTCGCTATCTCTGCTCGATTGAGGAGAAGGACGGGCTCCCCTTATTTGTCATCAAGGTTGTGGAGCAAGGTCACGAAGATCTGGTCCTTACCGACACGACACCAAAAGGTAATTTCTGTGAGCTAAGACCGTGACTTTCGTGGGTTTGCTGTCTGTGGTACGATGAACGTTTCAAATGAATGCTGCAGGTGCTGTTCTAATGTAATGCTTCTAGGACCTGGTTGTACTACCGTGCTATGAAGACTGAGGACACCTTTGAAGAAATTATATAAGCTGTAAATACCATGACTTGTTAAAAGGTCACAGAGGAGGCCCGAGCTTGAGAGTTGAACGTGTATTAAAATAGCAGGAATGTCACCGTAGGTTCCCGTTGGTGAGAAGCGGCCGTGTTAGATACGATACCATTGCTTCCAGTGACCCTCCCATCGGCCGCGCTGAAGTTAGTAAGCGATCTCAGGTCCTGATCACTGTAACTCTCTCCCATATGGTTGTGTAGGTGTGTGGGATAAAATCCTGGAGCCCGTTGCTTCTGTTAGAAAAGAATCTGAAATGCTCCAGCTGTTTCCCGGCTATTTGAAGGGTGAAGACCTCTTTGGGTTGACAGTGTCTGCAGTGGCCAGGATCGCCGAATCGGTGAGTCTTCACCAGCCCTGCTCCTGTGGACCACCCCAGCCTGGGGGATATACACGAGAAGGGGAGCAGGAAGGCGTGTGGAAAAGTAACCGTTCACCTCAATGCACACCATTAGCACATAGTTACTTGGATTTCTTTTCTTTTTCTGTGTTTTTCTTGCAGCTGCCAGGGGTTGAGGCCTGCGAGAACTACACTTTCCGCTACGGCCGAAACCCCTTAATGGAACTCCCTCTTGCCATCAACCCCACGGGCTGCGCCCGTGCCGAGCCTAAAATGAGTACCCATGTCAAGAGGTTTGTGTTAAGGTATTTTGTTTTAATTTCACATAGTACAGCCCAGGGTTTATAGGCTGCTTAGGGTTACTCGTGCTTTCGTCTGCTGCTTACAAACCCTGTCGTCTTTGGCTGTGTATGTGCATGCCCAAAGCAGAGGAACCGCTGTGTTGTCCACGCTAGCTGGCTTTACGTGTCTGTGTGTCTCAAAAGAATTTTTAATGGGATTTGTGGCTGTTTTCAGAGAAATCTTCAGTTTGTCTTGTATTCTTTCCTGTTATATGCCCAATTCCTACAGGCCTCACACCTTGAACAGCACCAGCACATCGAAGTCATTTCAGAGCACAGTCACGGGAGAACTGAACGCGCCTTACAGTAAACAGTTCGTCCATTCCAAGTCCTCTCAGTACCGCAAAATGAAGACCGAATGGAAGTCCAACGTGTATCTAGCTCGCTCTCGTATCCAGGTCAGTTTATTTACACCTATATTGGATATGCATTTTATAATTTTATACCCTTTGTATATAATCTGTATTAAAAATACAAACGGCAGCTATTGTGAAATCCCTTCAAGTCTCATCCCCAGACTGGCAGTTTTGATGTGGCAAATCATTTCTGTAGTTTTATCTTAAGTAAGACTTCTAATTATTGTAAAAACCTTAAAGCCTCATTTGTTACGGTCATCTAGGAAAAAAAGTTAAAAGTTTTGGGTGGTTTTACCTTAGTAAAAGTCCAAATCCACAGTGGAAGTGTGACATGCGCAGACGGAGCTGAGCAAAGTGGTTCAAGGTTGGCATGAAGAGATCAACACTCGTTTGCATTCCTAATAATCAGCAGTGGGGTGCTTCGTGGAATTCTGTGGGTGGTTTGCACCACAGCCTGTTTTGCAGCAGCTTTGTACTCGCTCTTGCTGTGTACGAACACAGTTGTTTGGTTTAGGTTGGAAGTAACTGTGCTGCTGTGAGCCTGTTGGTTTTCTCTGTCCTAGCAAGGCCTGCTTTATTTTTCAGTGCATTTATAATGTTAGCAGGTGTCAGAGGTTTAAGAGAAGCTTTCTCCCCTAGACAGCAGCACCGGGTACGTTTTCTGGCATCTTACTAACGTAATGTGAAGCTGGCTTCTGCACCTCGGCTCTTCCATCAGCTGCTTCCTGCTTGCTGGGGAGTTCACTTTTCACGTGATTTTTCTGCAGGAAAGCTTTTGGTGGGGAGTGCTGGGTAAACCTCTTACAGAATTCAAAACTGCGATGTGTTTTTTGTAGGGCCTGGGCTTATATGCTGCTAGAGACATTGAAAAGCACACCATGGTCATTGAGTATATCGGAACCATTATCCGGAATGAGGTAGCAAACAGGAAGGAGAAGCTTTATGAATCTCAGGTACGGGTGGTGGTCGTTCACTTGTTTCTTTCTCTTTCCCCTTTCAAACGATTATAAAACAAACCAAATGCCGCGTTGCTATTTGATGAGTTAAGGTCCCCTGATTTCTGTTGGGCTATAAATGCAATAGGCTAAAAATATAACTGGAGTCTGTGGTGTTCCTTAGCAAAGGACCAGCAAATGCAGCTCAGTGCCTGATAAACCTGGCCGGGTAGGCCATACATCCTCTCTCCTGGAGGACGAAGAGAGAGCTCTGACAAAGATGTCAGGACCTCCATTTTTAATTAGAACTTCATTAAAGTTAAAGCAGCTCCCTTTGTTTAACTCGGTGGTGTTGTAACTGTCCGTACGTGTTTGTGAAGCACTTTGAGATCCTAGATGAGGGGCAGTACAGAAGCTACTAGGGAAGTATTAATTGGCCAGGGATTTGTGTTTCTGACCCATCCATTCCCTCCCAAAATGTCGAGGGTCAGGGCAGCATGTGACTCAGTGTCCCTTGTGAGCCAGTGGGCGATGCCTCACCCTGAATGCAGGACACGTGGAGCTGCCCCCCCGGCAGCTTTGCTTTAATCATTGGCAGTTACGTAAAACCCACAGGAGCCTGTTCCCAATTCTGTGTTTCAGAATCGTGGGGTCTACATGTTCCGCATTGACAATGACCACGTCATCGACGCTACGCTGACAGGAGGTCCTGCAAGGTGGGTGGCCCTGGAGAGATCTCTGACCTCATCCCGGGGAGTCATCCCCCATCCCTAGCCTGGGGCTGTTGGTGAGGCAGTCAAGTTTGTGGTTTTCTCAGTGGCTCTTATTCTCCAAGCTGCTGTGTTTGGTCTACGGACTATTCCACTGGAATAGTGTCTTTTTCATGAGCTTTGATTGTGTTTCATGGAAGCTGTGAAGAAAGAATGGAATTTTTTTTAACGCTTTTCTTGACATTTCCTAGGTAAAGAAACAAGTACACAATAATCCTTAATTTTATCTGGAAAGTCAGTGCACCCCTGGAGCTCAGGTCACTCCGAGGTTTGCTTCAGATTTGCCTCCAGGGCTTCTTTAAGGGTCACCTTTTTAAACTGTTTTCGTAGGTACATCAACCATTCGTGTGCGCCCAACTGCGTGGCTGAGGTGGTGACTTTTGAGAGAGGACACAAAATTATCATTAGCTCCAGCAGGAGAATCCAGAAAGGGGAGGAGGTAGGGCGTGCTCGTTTGCTTTCACTCGCCTGCTGCTACTGGTGTTCGGTTCTACTCGGGTGGCTCCTACGGCCGGTAGCATCTTGTCGTGGCAGGGTGGGGGGTGGTGGCAACAGTGACATTTCCCTCCCCGCTTTCCTTTTAAACCCCACGGGTTCCTACCAGGGCAACCTCTCGCCTGTTTTTAGGCACTAGGCACAGGGAGCGCGCTGCTCGAGCCCTCTTTTTCCGTAACTGTTCTCCTGTGTCTTCTTCCAGCTTTGCTATGACTACAAGTTTGATTTTGAAGATGACCAGCACAAGATTCCATGTCACTGTGGAGCTGTAAACTGCCGAAAGTGGATGAACTAGAATGCATTCCTTGCTGTCTTTGAGGGTCGCTTGTCCCTAGGAAGAAGTGATTCATATTTTGATTTTGTCGACAGAAAATGTTGCCTTTCTGAAGGGGGGGAAAAAAAATCACTTCTGGAAGTACAGATTTCTACTCAAGTATTTAAAAAGAAAAAAAAAAAAAAAAAAAAGGAGAAAAAAATCATAATTAAAAAAAAAAACCACGACAGACAAAAACAAGCACCAGAAGCAAGCCGGCAAAATCCGAAGCTAACTTTCCAGACACGTGGAGGTTAAACTGAATTAACAGAATGGTCCAGCACTTTTGTTTTTGAGCTCACTAAGGAGAAACTGTTCAAGTTGGGCAAAGAACCGAAGGCTGACCTGCAGAGTGCAGGTGGGCACACATGAATGTAAGACTGAAATCACCAGCGAAAGGGAGAAGTCCAAAGTGCTGGCCACAGCCTTATTTGATAAAGGGGCAGGCCCTCTAATTAAAGAAAAATTTTAAATAAAGTAGACACCACTGAACAAGGAATGTACTGAAACGACTTCCTTAGGGATAGAGCTAAGGGAAAAAATAACTTGCACTAAAATACATTTAAATACTTGATTCCATGAGTCAGTTTATTGTAGTTTTTGATTTCTGTAAAATAAGAGAACCTTTTTGTATTTATTATTGAATAAGTGAATGAAGCTATTTTTAAAAAGAAAGTTAGAAGAAAGCCAAGCTGCTGCTGTTACCTGCAGAACTAACAAACTCTGTTACTTTGTACAAAAGTGTAAATATTTTGAGAAAAAAAATACAGTATAAAAATAGTTATTGACCAAATGCTACCAGACTCTGCAGCAGTTCGGGTGCTTATTATAAACTGTCACTAGGGATGTCACAATATGATCTCATGTACGGGCAGACATGCGATTGCCATCACCCAGTAACCAAAATCTCAATTTAAAGAGAGGGTTTTTTTACGTTTCGAGCAGTCTCTCAACTGTGGTCTTACGAGAATTTTTTTAAGTAAAACCTTAAGCCCGCTAAGGGCGTGTATATTACAGCTCTTGACTTTTGTAGATGTTTGGGTAATTTAGATTAATTTTATTTGTATTATATTGTCGCATCCCTATTTCTTAAGTCAGGTTTGTTTTCTTTTTGTGCTTACAATTTGTGATAACTGTGAATAACTGCTAAACCCACCCAAAATAGAGGCTGGACGTTGTTTTTTCTTCAGCAAAAGTAGTCCAGATTAGGTGACTGTTCAGCCTACAGTAAATCATGTAAACAGCATAGAATCGTGTAGTTGGAGCTTAAGTCTGATACGATAGCCTTCTTAAAAGGAAAACGAGGAAAAAAAAAATAGATGTAATGTGCTTGCGGCTGCAGGACTCTGGCAATAGGGGTTTGGAAAATGTAATTTAAAGATGTGTTTGTATGGATTGTTTTGTTTACATTTCTTTAAAAAAATAAACACTGTTTTGTGTTTGCTTGTAGAAATTTAATCAGCATTTTGAACCAGGTTAGCTTTTTATTTTGTACTTAAATTTCTGGTACTGACACTTCACAGGCTAAATATAAAAAAAAAAATGAAGTTTTTTTTTTTGTGTGCACAATTAAAGTGGACTGTAAACTGTTGGTATATTCAGTAATACAGTTCTGAACTTGTATTGTATATGGCATGATGTATTTTTATCTTACAGAATAAATCAATTGTATATATTTTTCTCTTGATAAATAGCTGTATGAAATTGTTTCTTGAATATTTTTCTTCTCTTGTACAATATTCCAACATCCTACCAGTATTTGTCCTACAGTTTTTCTGTTCTGTATAATAGTATCTAATGTTGGCAAAAAAAAATACAAAAATGACACAAAAAAAAATAATTTTTTGAAGTATACAGAGTGTTATGGGTTTTGGAATTTGTGGAAACAGATTTAGAAGATCAGCATTTACAAATAAAAATATTTTACATCTATACTTGCTCCCCTCCTGTTGTCATTTGAGGTGTCTGTTTTCTAGTCCGGTCAGGATTTCCAGGGGAGGAGCAGCCGTGTCCCCCTCTTCTCCAGTGCAACCTGCACCCCGAACGTCACACTGCGGGGCCGCGTCCTCTGCACCCACCTGCTACTGTCCCAGAAGATGCACAGAGGAGGAAATGCTACATTCTGCCAAAACCATCTCGTCTATGTATGGCGCTAGAGTTCATTTTCTTCACAGCACCTGGTTAATTACTGCAGAGCAGGGGCTCACACGGAGTCAAGGTCCTTGCTGCCACCCCACCAGGGAGCAGGCTGGGGCGGGGCAAGAAGCTGGGAGGGAACAGAGGTGGGAGAGCCCACGCCAACTGACCAAAGGGCTACTGCCCACTCCCTGCTGTCATGCTCCGCGATAAAAGAAGCAAGAGCCGTGCATTTTAATTGGCAAGTTACTGGTGCTGGTGCCCAGCTGTCCTGGGGCTGGCTGAACACCTGCCTGCCCCTAGGGAGCAATGGCCGAATTCCTTGTTTTGCTTTACACCTCAAACTGGCTTGATCTCACTCCCTGTGTTTTAACACCTGCACCCTTCCAAGTCTCTCCCCCATCCTGCTGCTGGGAGGGCAGGCGTTGAGCAAGGGGCTGTGGAGGGATTAAATCACAACCCCGCTGCACTGACAGCACCTGACACCAGGCATTTTTAGCAAGCCTCAGTACTCGGGCAAGGCTGAAAACCAACAAAATGGCTCTGAGATTTAGTGCGGAGCTGTAGGAGCCCAAGCTGTTCTCCGGGGTTATTTATGGCTATCCTGCGCTTTGGCTGCTGGAAGGCAGAGGAGCCGTCTGTGCAGGGCCCAAGCACATCTGGTGGGGATGTTCAGAGTGAGCTGAAGGGGGGTGGTGAGCTCAGAGCACAACCCAGGGCTTGGCTGCTGGACCAGAGGCTGCCTGCACTTGGCTCCTGGGTGCCCGCCTCAGCCCTGGCTCACGGGGCAGGGCAGGCCACCGTCAGAAACATGAGAGTCAAAAGCCCCTGTCACCCACTCACAGCCACAGCACCATGTGGCATCAAGAAAGAAGGATCTGACACGCAAAGGCTTAAAAATGAGTCCAAGGTGCAGGCTCTTTACAACTACTAAATTCTCAGTACGACAATGGCAAACGGAGCCCCGCAGCAGGGAGCCTGGCCC
>JANHFX010021391.1:48688-63362 GCA_027560015.1 Chloroceryle amazona | reverse complement strand
CGGTCTCTCCTGCCCTGCAGCGGGCGCGGCGGCCATGGCGCTGGTGCTGGATCTCCTCCGGCGGGTGCTGGAGTACTTCGGCTGGCCGCCCGACCAGGTGAGACCCCCGAGGCGGCGGAGGGGGGAGCGGTGAGGGGCCGCCTTCTGCCGGCCGGTGCCTGGAGACCCGCTAATGCGGGGCGTCCTGGCCGTAGCCGTGCGGTTCGGGGGAGGAAGAGGAGTCCCCTCGGAGCCGCCTCGTGCTGGAGGCAGGACGGGCTTTGCTCCCTCCGTACGGCCGGGTTTGCCCAGGTAGGAAGGCTTGGTCCCTCCAATTAGACACGGTAATTAATCCCGCCCACCGGTGGGATTGCGCTGGATCGCAGTTTTGTTGTGGCTACTCAAATGGTGCTTTTGTTTGTTTGTTTTGTCTGAACCGTGGGAAAGAAAAAGGGAAAAAAATACAAAAAAAAAAGAGTAGCGGTAAACGTGGTTTTTTTTCCGTTTTAAATACGTAACGGTTCTTAAGAAGCCGTCAATGGTGCGGTTTCGGAGAGCTGGGAAGGGTACCGTGCGGGAAGCCGCGGAGGTGAGCGCTACCGCGGGGGCAGCGCCGGGGCACGGGCAGCTCTCCGGCCGTGTCTGCCAGTAGCGAGGCACTGCTGCAGCCTGGGCTTGTGTACTCTGTAAACCCACCGAAATCTCACCAGGAGCACTAGTTTGACAGTTCTATTCTGGTTATTTTCTGGTTTCATTGTCAGAAGTTGTTGCTTTTTTTTTTTGATAGGCCGTATTTTTGGAAACCCGTGTATTCATCAGTGGCATCAGTCGTACCATCAGAACGTGCTTTCCTTCAGCGAGCTCATCAAGAAGGTATTTCCAGCAGTTAAATGCAGTCATAAGGAAGTATCAGGTCAAGGTACATTTATTTCACTTCTTTATGATTTTTTTTTTTTTTCCCAAGACTTATATAGATGCTTACATTTACTTAGCAAAATAAAAAGCATATATTTATTATCTCAGTATTACTAGGTACACGATGCAGCTTCTACGTTCTTCATTAGCCATTGTGCCAACCTAAATTATACTGGGTACAGGCTGTATCTTGGCAGTGTTTTGGAAAAAGTCTCTTAAAACCAGTGTAGGCCTCTTTGGACTCTCAGCTGGACGAGAGCATTCTGAAGTTAACTGTGGTATACTTAATTTCATGCAACTTTAAGCTATTTAATAACTTGGACTGTAAGAACTAAGGGCTTTGATTTATTTATTTTTTGGATTAAAATGAAATTCTGATTTTTAGGTCATATCTGTTTGCCAAAAAAAGCAATATGGATCTACTCGAAGTGTTGTCCGTAGGCTTGGCACAATTCTTTCCTTACAGCCCTACCCAAGACCTTATTTTCAAGTAAGTCACTTGTTGTTATATTTATATATTCAGCTATTTTTCTAGTCTCTTAATATAGTGATAGCTTTCCTCTTATTTTAGTTTGTGTTAATTTAGCAACTTATGTTGCATCCCCTATGCATGCTGCTTTTACCCTGCTTACCATGTAGTTCCTTTTAGTGCTAAAGCTGTTTTCTTTTAATACTCTTTGTTTGTTTCTTTGTAGCACGTTCAAGACATCAGTCCACTGGGTGATGAGGAGCAATGCACAGTTCCAACTCCCATAGCTCCATCACTTGCTGATGTCCTGTGGGTGGCAAATGATGAGGGACAAGCATTTACTAGACTTAGGTAAGTAAGAGTTGGATATAAGCATAAAAAAGAGAGTAATAAATGTAAATTGTGTCTTAATTAGTGGTGTGTGGGTCTGTTTGGGTTTCTGTCATCTTGTTATTCGTGGGTTTGGGGTTGATTTTATTTATTTTTATTTATTTTTTTTAAACTATTATTTTATTTCTTCTTTCTCTGAGCTCTTTCAGGGTTTTAGATAAACCAACCCTAGGGAAGAAATAGAAAGCTTGCTTAGTGTTCTTCTATAGGATCTGTTCAAAATCAGGGGATGAGTCAGACACAGCCAAGATTAAAATTTGGACACTTGTGTTGTCTTGTAGTACATCTCTATCAGGCAGTGTAGTTCTTCTTCATGTTGGCATGTATTTGTCTGATCAGTGTGCTGCTTACTGATAATGAAACTACAAGAAATTGATGAAATAACACGCTTTTTATTACAGAAGTTTAGATAAAGTTGTGCTTCATCTCTTGTTACCTGAGATATTCCTGATGAATTATGAAAGTGTGGGGTTTTTGTGTTGTGTTTTTTTTTTTTTCAGCAGCAGCTATAAAATAATGGAAATGTGAGAACATTGTTAAAAGGAGCCATGGCCTGTTTTGTCTTTCTTATGCTGTTCATTGGGCAATCCGATTCACAGACCCATGAAAGTTCATTCTTTTGTTGTCTTGATTCTTTATTCCTCCTCCCTTCCTTCCTGGCTCAGGGCTGTTTTTCAAGAATTGTAGTTGGTATCTTCTTCTGAGCTTGTGTGAAGAGCAAATCAGAAAGCAATGCTGCAGGTCTGATTTAAGGTAAAAAGATGATTAATATAAGGGAAAAGGTTTGGTTTTGTTTCAGTCAAAGCTTATTGTATCTTGAATAAATAAAGTGAATTTTATTTCTTTCATTATTTCACAATTTGTTTCTACCTATTCTATATTTTAAGGTTATTTCTGCAGGCACAGACTCAAACCACTTTTTAAAATCTAAACGTCATACTTGTAGTGCAATTTTCTAATGCAGTCTGAGTTCATATTTAGCTTACAAAAGATGAGGTTCTTATTCTGTAAGTACGTATTGAAATTCATGAATATTCTCCAATTTATTATCTGAAAGATTGCAACTCCTTTGCTGCTTGCAGGGTTCATCTTGCAGAGTTTGATAAATGACTAAAATGTGTGAAGCTTAATTAAGAGATCATTATTCTTTGACTCTCCTGCCTTTCATATCTACTATTTCAGGTACAGAGGAGGGAGGTTAACTTTTATGATGTCAGTCTAATTGTTATTCAGTAACTAACAGGTCTGGTTTATGTTATGACTATATGATGTATCCCTGAGTAAATTATCTATTTTTTATGATGACATTCCAAGGATCTGCACTGCTGTTAAGCAAAGGGAGACTTAAAATATTTTTGAGATTGTAAGTAGTTGAAAGTGTAAAATTTTCCTAAGTAGTTTGCAATTTTTTTCTCCTGTTAAATGACAATAACTTGCTTGAACAGACAGTGAGTAACACTTGAGATTTCCATTGGTGGCTGAGTCTTTTGCAAATGTGTCTTTTGGTGCTTTCTAGGACTGAATTACGGAGAAAAGAAAAAAATACAGGTTGTCGTGACCTACATCCATCTATGGTTTCAATACAAAGTGTTCCAAACAACAGCACCCAAAAAGATGGTCTTGTTGATCGAGCAGCACTGCAGAAAATCTCTGTGCTTGAAGATGAGCTAACCTTCCTTCGTGCCCAGATTGCTGCCATTGTTTCAGCACAGACACTGGGAACCATTCCATCGCGTAAGCCCTTCTCATTTGAAGCAAACCAGTGTTTTGATTTGGAGCTACTATTCACAGCTTGCTATGTCTGATGTTGGTAGAGAACATCTAACTTACCTAGCTGAAGTTACACCAACAAAATGTACAGTGTATAGTATTGTGTTTCTCGTGTTAGTATTTGGCACTGCTCCCCAACACCACCATACCCCTCGCCCCCCATCTTTTTTGGTGGCTTGCTTGCCAGTTTTGAATGCAGTTGATCCTAAAGGATCTTTATATTCATTCCTGTGTTTGTGAAGGAGCTTAGTAACAACACTGTCCATAGGCTACCAGTTACTGTTTCAAGTTACAGACTGTTCATTATCCCTTTTAGCTTTTGTACTTAGTTTCTGGCAAGGTACTGAAATAGTAAACAGAAGAAGTATTCCAAGTCAGTCGTGTTCAGGCTTTAACAAAACCAAATGCTGCAAATAGATGTGTCACTAGACTATCAAATATAGTAGCCAATACTGGAGATTGTCATGTCAGTTCTTTCCTTTAAAAGATTTGAGGTCTTGGTTGTCTTCCTCGCATCAGCGGGGTTAGTCTTCATTTGGCCTGGTGTCAGGCAGTGTAGTGTTGTGAGGCAGCTCCATAATTCAGGTTCGCTGGTCCGTTGGCTCTTCTTCTGTCACTTCTCCATGGCACTCAATGCCACAGTCTATTTTACATGTTTTGTGGTTACCTTTGCTTTTGTCGTGTGTGGGTTATTCTAACCTTCAGCCTGTTGAGAATGAACTGTATGTAGTAGAGGCTGTTCTGCTTTTTGAGCGCTGCTTTGATGATTTATCTAGTGCTTAGTTTGAAGACACAGATGTGACTGAATTTGTGGCTTTGACATAAAAATATTCTTAGTTTTAAGTGTAGTTCTTCTATAGTATAATGTGTGATGTGTGTAAGAAAGTACTTAGAGAGCTGTCTTACCTGGACTTAGAACTGGGTCATCCTAGATGTTACTTAATATTAATTGTGAAGGTATACTGACTAAAATGAAACCCACTCTTTTTTTTTTATGACCGCATTCAGAAGCGTTTAAAACGTTCAGCACTCCAGATGGATTTTACCCAGTGCCAGCCATGACTTCTACGCCACTGTCCGTCTCTCACAATCACTTTGTAATTCCCTCGCCTCCTCCACTTCCTTCTGTTGCACCATCTGGTGTTGATGCCAGTAGTTCAGCAGTTGAACTTATAAAACAACGTCGTGCCGGGAGACACGGCGGTTCGACTGCAGCTGCTAATGCTGCTCAGCAGAGGACAAAGAACATTCCTAGTATGATGGATGTTTTGAAAGACCTAAACAAAGTTCAGCTGCGAGCTATTGAGAGGTAGGTTGAATTGAATGTCTATCTGAGGAAGCCAAGACCATGTAAGCACCACAGCACTGAGCTTTCCCACTCGTGTTCTCTGGTGCTGCTTCATTTAATGAGCAGCTACTGTTGACAAACTGAAGTTGGCAACTTCTAAGTTCACAGCTTGGAAAGTACTTGTGACATGGCTTTTAGATGCACTTAAAAATGCTGAATATCCCAGCAGTTGCTGCTTTAGTATAGAGGTCTGGGGTTGGCGTGGGGAGGCGGGTGTGTTTCAGTCTGGAGATGGCTTGCAGAGTTGTGTACACAGTCACAGGAAAGTGATCTGAACAAAGAAGTTTTTTGGATTTCTTGGGAGACCATAGAAAGACATAGCCTTCCAAACTTAAAATTTGTGAACATAAATTTGATTTCGACTTCATTATAGTTATGAAATATGTTAGTGGGAGATTCCCACTAAGATAGAACTTCATAGAACAGAGACCTGCTATCAAAATTGCACATTCTGCTTCCTGTTTTCCCTTTTCCCTCCTCCCCACGTAATTTATTAGCAGTGCTTCAATACTTTGTGTTGATTTACTGACATTTTTCTTTATGGAACAACATCAAGTTATATCTTCAAGCTGAGAATCTGGCTAACAAGTTGTTGGGTTGAATTGGTCCTATTTGGTGAATTGCTGTAAAATAACAGCAGCATTTTTTACATAATTGGGGGATTTATAGGATGGGGTATATACAGAAGTTGTTTATAGATTTTTGGATCATTTGGCACAGGATTAGGGGTAGGAGATAATAATTTTCTGTTTTTTATAGGTCACCTGGAGGTACTCCTCTTTCTAGACCCAAAAAGAGGCAAAGCTCAGATTGGGATCCGGTTGCTCTACTGACTCATGCACTAAAGCAGAAATTTGCACATAGAAATTATGATGAAGATGATTCCCTGGACAAAGAAAATCAATCTTTTGATAGCTCCCCATTTTCTAGTCCAGAGATCTCAGTGGTACGTTGTTCTATACGAATGTGTGTTTATGTTCTTGAAGTGACTGCTGTTTTCATGGATAGTTGTAGGGTATTTACAAGTATTTTTGTCTACGGTATTTTTAAGCCATCAGCCTAGGTGGTTGCTTTTTTCAAGTATAATCAAAGCAGAGAATATCAAAGATTAATCACTTTGGGTGGATTTAGACTGGTGAATACACTTCTATATATGGCAAAAGGAAAACTTTAAGACTTCATCTCACAGTTGATTGAACCATGGACCTTTTCTTGACAGTAACTGACCAGTATCCGTACATAGAAATTGTGTTTCTAATTAGTAACACTAACTATTTATTGACTAATTTTCCAAAGAGAGATGAGGAAGGTACAGAAAGGCCTGCCTTAACATGTACTACATATTCAGGAATTAAAATTAAAGCATAAGGTGCAATATTTTTCTTTGAGGTAGTATCATTTCCATAGAGTTTGCATCTTTATGCAGGCGAGCTGTGATTCTGAATGCTGTTGCAAAGCCCATGAAAAACAGAGGTTTTGCTGTGGATGTGAGAAGTGTTGTAGACAGAGGTGATCAGAGTGAGATAAAGATCTGGACTGTGGCATTTGTTAACCTAAGGGAAGGAAATAATACAAGACCTATTGTGGAACTCCAGACATTCCTTGGATGCTGCTGCTTATATGCATAGCTAGCTGCTTTGCTGAAAAAGCAGGGAAAGACAAGGTGTGTGTTTGTATTTCTGGCTATAATGACTTTAAAATATTTTTATTTCAGCTGCCACAGGGATTTTGCAAGAAAAAATTCACAGACTGTAGTGAGTTGATGGCTCTGGTGCAGTCTTAATAAATTTCCCTCTTGACTCCCCTATTTGAAACTACTTAAAAATGCCCAGGCTTGTGTTTCAGATGCTGTAGACCATTGCATTGCATAGCTCACATACCTGATTCTAGGTTCAAAGACCAGAATTAGGTTTTGGAACAGCTTGTTTATGGAATTGCTTTTGTTCCAGAATCGAGCAGCTGAATTATAAAGTTCTGGAAGAGCGACTGCTTAAGGCCAGCATGTTCTGGAGTAGAAACAGGAAGATGGGCTTTTTCTGGTTGGAGCAGAATAACCTCATGAGCTTTTAATCAAGCTGCTGTTTGTTTATCCTTGAGTGTTTTGAAGAATAAATGTACTTAAAGCAATTGCACAGGGTTACTGATTTATTCTTCTTACGTTAAGAGAAGTGCCACAACTCTTCCAAACTGCCTCTGCTGTAAATATCTTCTCATTCAGTTGTCTTGGGTATAATTTTGTTTAACTCCATCTCTGCTCCCTAGGTTGGACGTTGCAGTCTGAAGCCAAATGCAAAATCTAGCCCTGTAAGAACTGACGAAGTCAAACAGGTACCAACGTGGAAACTGAGGGCTCATATTTAACTGATGGGAGACTTCTGAGGAAACTTCATAGTGTGTCTTAAGTGGCAGATCTACTTGAAACTGCTCTAAGGTGCTGTAGTGTGTTCCAGAACACATCCTGTGCTATTGAAGTTTGGGTGTTGTAGGAGTTGTAAAATTGTCTCTTTCCCCTTAGTCTCCTAACAGCCAAACTTGTGATGCTTTTATGAGAAGCACAGAACCAAAATAAGACTGCTACTGCTGTGGAGCAGTGTGTTTGAAACCTGGGGAATGCAGGAAAGAAGTGTGTGTGTGAAAGCTGCCACACCAGTAGTTATTTTTGCGGTGTGTGTTCTGTTTGCACTCCGGTGTAAATAACAAGGACGTGTAAACTTTTTGTTAGTGTGATCTATAACTGACTGTATATATTGGCAGCTAAAAGTGCTTCATTAGAATGGCATCGTTGCCTCAGTTTTCTTTGCAGTTTGCTGGTGCAACTCCATGTTCCATCTGCAAACAGGATTCTAATTTATTTTGAGTCAGTAGATGGAGTTTTATGTTTGTGAAACTTTGTTGTGCTGTCTGTTAAATGTCTGTAATATGGAACAGTTGTGTTCTGAGGTAAAGAAGACCTTGTAGAGAGATCTGGTAGCACAGAGTCTACACTCCATGTGTAAATGTTTACCTTGGCCTCTCTGTATGAAGTCTGTTTTGTTCACAAGAGTTTATAAAATAAAATTTCCTTTATATCATCTATGTGTGTGATAGTGGCATTTTGTGTTGGAGTAACTTCTTTGTACCTTAAGAACTGACCATATTAGACAAGTTCTTAAATAAACTGTATTATCTAAAATTAATTAAAATAGAGCTTACATTTTTCCTGCCAGACTACCCAATGGAGTCTCTTCTTTACAAACTTAATATGATCCACTGCTTAAAACAGCTGCCTCTGCTTAATATTTTGTCTGATGTTCCTGATGTATAAAACCCAAATCCTATCATTTAGACTGTTGAAGTTGTCCCTCGTATATCCTGTGTGCCTTCAGTTTCCCTGCCACTTAAACAGACTGGCAGCTAGATTCCCTCTTTCTGCTGAGCTTTACCTGCACAGTTGTAAGAGATTACTGTGCAAATCCCACACCTCTATTTCACTTTTAAGTTCTCTTTTGACTAAACTGGAGCTTACATGACTTGCTATTTTATGCTTCTAAAATTGCCTTCTACAGTTTTTTTCCTGAATTTACTGATCATTGGACTTTTCACATTCTCCTGTTCTCTGTCCGTAATGGTTTGACCTTCTCTTTCCACTTTCAAAATACACCTTTTCTGCATCCTCTACCTCAACGTGACAACTGCTATGAAATCCATACAGCAGAGCCAGCGTCACCCTGTGCACAGCAATCTTACCCCCTTCTAAGCTCCCCCTTATTTTGCCCGCTGCTCTGGTCTTTGATGCACTAAGGCAGCAGGGAGCAGCAGTGAGAGAAGTCTAATCCAGTGCCTGCAGAGGAGGATGTGAAAGCATCTGAGTCCTGGTGAGCATAAAACCTAGGAAACATCTCCTCTTTGCTCAGTTTGATGAGGTGAAGCAAGTTCTCTCCTGCGTTAATTTAGGCATTCATAGATCCAGGGGATCTTGGGGTTTGTGGCCATTCTGTTGGGACTGACAAATATGAAGATGGAATTCTTGCTCTGAGAGACTATTAATCTGCAAAGCCCTGAATGCAGTAGTCTCTCCTACCTCAGTTGCTTGCTTCTCTTTGGGAAGAACTATTATTTTGGGCTCCTTTTGTATTTTTCTTTCTGTTTTCTCCAGAGTTCAGCATTTAACTACAAGTTTGGCCTACGGGAGCATTTTGCAGTGGGAATTTAGAATTTGAAAGTATTTTTTCATTCTAGAAGGGAATTCTCTCAGTATTATCAGTGTATTTGTCAGTACTATGTCTGATTTTTCTGTCAGTCTGCTAGGAATTGTGTGGTAAGGTAGTTTGTATAGCTGATCAGCTTCCTTAGTGAAAATAATGTCATGGGCCATGTGATTTTTTTTCTTTTTAATTATTATTATTTTACACACCCCACCCCTATTATGTACCACCTACACATGATGAGAATAGATTCTTTGTTTTATGTAGTTCCAGATGTAAATTAGGTTAGGCACTGAGCCCAGCTATACCTTAAGGAGTCTGTGGGTGGCATCTGGTAACATCTGACAGTGTTCAGTACTGAGAAGTTGCATAACTTCAGACAGTGATGTTTAGTAATGAACACGTTAGCACCCATTGCAGAGATTTTTCTCCCTTTCACAACTAATGGAAGTGTGGCTTTGTCATCTTATTTTCTTTGACTAAAACATCTGTATGAACAACTTGGAAGCAACTTGAGGTCTGCTAAAGTTATCCAAGCCCACCTAGAATCTGTGCCCTATATACCTGCAAATAACTTTGTTTACACAAGGTCCCTGAGGGATTGCTTAGTGGCAATGCACCACTTAGAGATGCAACAGCAGTATAGGGAGGAAGAGGAAGACATGGAGGAAAATAAGGCCACTATTTGTCTGCTGAAAGTCCTGTGAAATGTGCTGCCTTATCACTGAAGAAGTCTGGAAAAATTATTCTACCGCTCCTGGTGAATTTTTGGGCGGGATGCCTTCCTTCAGGAGCAGCTGCTGAAGTCTAAGGAATGAAAGCTGATTTTGTTTTTCCACTAGAAAGACTTAAGAAATAAGTATAGCATATCCAGTTTTTCAACTGATAAAATGGGAACAAGAATAAATGTTTCAAATCTTTTGAGTAAAGAGGGCTAGAAGGAAAAGTACAATGCAGTTTAAAAACACTCTGAAGGATTTTTCCCTGGGAGATCCTAAGAGATTTGAGTTCTCTGTTGGTGAGCTTCCTCTTACAAGGAGACTAATGAATAAATTACCTGAACTGTCACAATATCACTGTTTGCTGGCAAGGTCCTGTAATATACCAGACTTGTCCAGATGTTCACTACTTGGGAGGGACAATTCATACATGATCTGTCACCTCTCTATGTGTAAGTACTGAATTTTGGGGGAAAGGCACAGCAGAGAATATGCAACAGTATTTGCTGCTCTCAGTCTGTTCTTCTTTTCAGGAATTAATTACGTTGGTTTTAGCCCTATCTAAACAGTAAAATTAGATATGGGGCTCTTGCAAAAGCCTAACTGACAATGGGATCCTGCTAACCAAGGATCAGAAGCCTTGGGGCTGTACCAGGTTCTGGGAACAGATTCCCCTGTGATCTACCACTATGGTTTTCAAAATTAAATGACAAATAAATGATCATGGTCTGGGTTTAACTAGGAAGAAATGACTTACCCGTGAATAGGAATCCTACTTCACGGAAGCACTTACAGCAGGTATTTGAATGTGCCATCCTAGAAATAAATGAGGATTCCTAAAGCCCCCTGTGTTGCTAAAGGGGTCTTTAAATCCAAACGTCATGTTTTGCACTAGGAGATTGAAACAGTAGTTTCATTGGTGATACTATAACTTTATCTGTTTTATCTTTCTATAATTTACTCAGCTGAGACACACTTTTGATTGTGCGAAGACATTCGTTTCCATGGTGTTCTTTATCTGGAGAATGAATTCTAATAACAAATAATAATAATAATCAAAAGGCACTTCTGTTATATTCATCATTTCCCCCAATAACCTGGTCAACAGGACCTCTTCTTCTGCAATGGGAATTTGATTTATTTTTTTAATTTGATTTTTTTTTTCTTCTTCAGGTCAAAAGAAAAAACAACGTGGTCCTTTTGTTCCAGCTATGTTTCTAGTCCTCTTTACATTTGACTTTCTGCTTATGTTTTCACACAGGCTGTTTGCCTGGAAGGTAAGAGAGCTTTAAAAGCAGATTATTTCTGTATGTGGGTAGGAGTTTCCGGACTCTCATTTTGATTTTTGTTGGGATAGAAGTATTCATACGTTTTGTTCAAGGCTAATTTAGGTGTTTAATTTGTCTTAGGTGTTAAAATGAGGACCAAAAGCAGGAGCTGTATTCCCTCTTTAGGTAACATAGATGTACAGTACAGTGTGCAGGGGTTGACTTGGCACTGGTTGCGTTAAACTCCTAATTAGAAAAAAACTCTGAGAATAACATATATTTGAAAATAATTGGTGTAAAAAGGTGAGACGTTCTGCAGATGAGCTGCATGCGTTTAACCACAAGAGAGCAGTGTTATACTAGGTCTCTATGTTGCAAGTCTTAAATATCAAATTCAGTTTTGTCATGAAGATCTAGCAGCAAAATTTTATATTTTTATGTTTTTAGTGGTATTTACCAAATTGTAGAGCTACATGCTTCTAACTAGTGTTATGGTGACCTGTATTTATGTGTATTTGGATTAGCAGAAAGTCAACACTGGGCTTGTTTATTCTCTTAGTCACAAAATAAATCTGCTACTTCATTTTCTAGAAGAGACAGAAGATTTTATGCGGTGAGTTACAGAAGAGCTTCATCTGTCAGAAGGCTTTTCCTGAAGAAACATCCTCTCGTATCCCATGTAAAATGGCTATTGGAGAAGATTTCCATCTGGTGAAGTACGCAATGAGCATTGCCATGGAATTACAAGGATTTGCGTAAATAACTGGTAGGTCATACAAGTGAAAACATGCTGCTACTTACTGTTTAGAAGTCAAAGTGACCATCTTCTTAAAAGTTCACATTTTTATTTATAAATAAAGATTATACTCAGCTCCTGTATGCATACACATTCTTTGCTCACCACTTGTAAGCAATGATTTGTACAAGTTTAGGTGCATTCATAAAGCTGAGGAAGCATATGTTTGCAGCTTTGGGCAAAGTTCAGCCTTCCACATCACTATCAACCTCCTTGGAGTTGCTAGAGTGGAACTAAAGGCAGTATTTCATAGCATGATAGAAGGGACCTTTAAAGGTCATCTAGTCAATCCCCCCTGCAGGAAGCAGGGACATTTTTAACTACATCAGATTACACAAAGCCACATCCAACCTGACCTTGAAGGTTTCCAGGGATGGGACTTCTACCAATTCTCTGGACAACCTGTGGCTGTGTTTCACCATCTTCATTGTAATATTTTTTTTTTTTTACTTATATCTAGTTTAAATCTAGCCTCCTTCAGTTTATTTAGCTACATATTTTTAAATAAGGAGTATCTTACCAATCCAATCCCCAGGAACTGTAGAGAAGTTGTACATTTAAGATCTCCATTCTTGCCATCTGTGCTCCCTTTCTAGTGCTCTGCATTTTACTTAATGGGGAAAGTTAAAATCGATTGATTGTTCCTACTTCTCTGTTCTCTGCTTTTTAGTTCTTCTGCTGTAGCAGCTGTAGCACAGCAGCTGTATTTGCTTTGAGGCAATTGCCACTAAGCAACAGCTGCTGGTATATAGCAGGAGTAGGAAGAAACTCCAAATAAGCTTCTTTTTAGTTTCTTCACATGTTATGGTTGCCTTACAATTGTTTGATGCATATTTTACAGCCTGGGAGTATTTTTTTATTTTTTTTTTTCATAATGAGAGGTGAAGGAACCTGTGCTAAAAGTTCTCAGACAGCAGTATGGATCCGTGAGGCTGGTTGTGCATTCTACTACTGAAGTGAGGTTGTTTGTCCTTTAGAATACTGGGTTGGTTGGTGGGTTTTGGTTGTCTTTTTTTTGTTGTGGGGTTTTGTTGGTTTTTTTTTTTTACATGTATTCTGTTGTTTCTTACTTCATTTTGTCTGGCTGGTGTTTTGGTCATGTCTTTTCATTATGCTTTTTCTAGCAGGTGTATTGCTTGACTTGTATGCCATGTCTGACTGTCACCTACTGGGATGGGCTTGATAAGCCAGGCTGTTTTTGTTATGCTCCTTTCTTTCTTATGAGGAAGTGTTTCTGAATAGAGGTCAAGCTTAATGTTCTTGTTTTTAATTTTTTTTTGTAATTTAGGAGCTGCTTTAACAGCATGTACAGTGGGAAAGTAATCTGAAAGTCAGTATTTTGAGACAGTGAAAACAGCTAGGTTGAAGTTTTACTTTGATTTGTGTCATCTGGAATGTTCCTAATCTGCCCATTATCGCCACTGAAATGTTTTTCATCTGATTGTGTTTGCTTCCTATGTCTTCTGTTCCTCTCATATGCACTCTCTGCATGTATATGAAGTATATTAAGGTTTTATTTATGTTTTCTGATATCTTTTTCTTAAAAAAACCCCAAACAACCAAACTTCTAGAAAATCTTCACACCCTCTATTATTTCTAAGTAGTGGCATAGGCTTTTCTTTAAGATTTGAAGGGTACACTTTGTATTTAGTATGTTAGAACAATGAGGCTTCTAGTGAGACTCATCTCTACTGAATAATCTGCTCTATAACCTAGAGTGTCACTGATATCAGGGGTTTTGGTGTTGAGTTCGAATTCTGAGCTCACAAATAAAAGAAAGAAACGCTATCATAAGATAAGCAAAATAAACAGAATCCTAGAGCCCCCACTTCATGTTTTGTGAGCTATTGGTGCTGTTGCTAGGAGAAGAGCATGTTAACAAGTCCTCTAAGCTAGTAGTTTTCTGAGGAACCCACAGAAACTTGTGGTATTTCTACATAACTACAAACTCACAGACAATCTCTTTCTTCCCTGTACTCCCCTTTTCCTCTTTCGTGGCATAACAAAAGCCATGGAGAACTGCTGCATTGTGGTCATAGGACTAAGTCCTTTCTCTTTCTCAAGCATACAGATCTCTCTTAGAGTGAAGACCCAGTAGCTTTGAAGAAAATGGTACGTGGCCAGATCTTGACTGAGCACAATAATCATGAACAGTTGACCCGGTAAGAGTTGAGGGCCATGAACATCACACCTGGTGATGGTCACTGCCACTTTCATTGGGAAGTTGTTGTTGTTCTGTTGTGTAAACAAGAATCAAAGTCTCACAAATTACATAGATTTTAGGAAAAGTGAAGAATATTTACTTCAAAAAAAGAAGGATCCTTAATTGCTACTGAAGTAATTCTCTAATGGAGGGGTAAAACTCTGCTTGCTAGAAAAAAAAAGCTTTAAACTTTGGTTAAGCAGTTTGAATTTGCAAATTCTGGCAAAGATTGCTGAAGGACATATCTGATCTTTTATGCTCACTTTGAATAAACCTTAGAGTAATCCATAAGTTCAGAAAGTTATTGTGGCATCTAAGTTTTCTTTTTTACAAAAAGGGGGTAAAACAGGTGACTACGGGTCAATTAGCAACTGTCAATTGTAATAAAAAATCTGTGTGATGGGATCCTATTGGAGATTTGGGAATACTTGGATAACAGGAGCGATGTCATGTCACCTTATTGGAAAACAGATCTTTTAAATCATCTTTGACAAAAATAGCTGTAGTAGAATAGTGTAAGTTAAAATCTAGCACTCGTATTATCCACAAAGTACGCGTTAAATGTCTGTAGAACTGATTAACTGGCAGATAACAGCAATCACTGAAAGGAAGTATTTCTACTAGGGTTATAGA
>JANHFX010021391.1:21410-35349 GCA_027560015.1 Chloroceryle amazona | reverse complement strand
TGCAGGCTGTTAAATTGGCTCACTCTCCATTCCTTGGTGGGAGTAACACCGCACAATACCAGCAGGTAAAAAGTTAGGTAAAAAGTTAGCATCAACTTGGTCAAGGTGCTCATGTTGCTATTTTTTTTTGCTTTACCCCAAAAGGTGGTGGAAACTGAACCACACATTCTCAATCAGGTGTGGAAGTCCTGAGCAGTGTCAATGCTAATCAACCCATTCCTTTGGTTTTCTCTCCAATTCATGCTTTTTAATCAGTAAATCTTTCCAGAGTTGGCTGGTGCTATGTAAAATGAAAAATGCCAACGATGGAGCTGAAAAAGTCCATTCCTGCTGGGACTCTAAGTAGTCCTGGTGCTGACAATGGCCATTCCTGTCCTGCAGAAGTGGTAAGGTCTTAGAAAATACTTCTGCTATATAAATTTGTCTCATGATTTTATACTGATACCAAGAGAGGGCAGGAAGTTCAGCCCTGTCTGAAGCCTGGGCCTCTGCCAGTGTTGTTTTAAGAAGAGTGAAGGAAGCCAGGGACTAGTTTCAGTGATGCATTTCCTCCAGCAGACACTTACGTCACCTCCTTGGGCAGGTGGGCGAGGAGCCGTGACTCCCGCAGCATGCCTATCGTAGATCGCCAGTGATGATTTTCTAGCACTGAAACGTTCTAGGGAGGAACAAAAGGAATAAATTCAAGGATTAGGCAGGGATCCATGGTACGGAGAGAGATTTGCTGTACCGCATGATGCCTAGAGCTGGCTTTAAGTGTGGAACTGTCAGCCTAAAATGTGTGCTTTTTAGCCACCTTTTGGATTTGAGGAATTGGTCTGAATTTCTGTAGTTAAGGACATTGTGCTTCTAGGTTTCCTAGGTAAGGTCAGCCCTAGAGTCCTGTTCTACAGCTTTGGAGTCCTGCTGTGAATGGAGGAGCTAATCTCATCTGAGTGGGAGGTCTCACAATCTAACAGATTTATTAACAAATCAATTAAAGAGTGAGTGCAAAAATCATATTTTTACCTCCTCCTGATCCCAGGTTGACTTCTCAGCTTCTACACTTTGAATGCTGAGTGGACAAGAGAAAGAAAACTGAACTGCCAGATTTCCCTGGGAGTCAGGGAACTGGAAGCTGTCTGCAGCTGCAAGAGGAGGATCAGTATCACTGAGCATATGCAAGCTTCAGCAACTTAGTCTGCAACAAATTTTGAGTCCTTTTCATTTGTTTGCTTCCAACTAAGTGGAACCAAAGTTGGGTTGGAAAACATTCCTAGGGAACGCAGACCCAGCTTTCTAGGTTTTCTGTAAATTACAACAAATTGGGTATCCTGTGCCTGATGATTTTGTATTGCTACCCTAACATGCAATGCCTTTGCCAGTCATCACTCATTTAGTTCACAGAGGACTTTCTACTACTGAATGCCTCAGAAATGTCACTTGTTCAGAAACGCTATTCTTCTAATTCATAAAAGCATCTGCTTGCTGCAAAGAAGCAGCCCAGGGCCTAGGAGCACCCTTCTAGTGAATGGCACAGTTCTGATTTATCCAAAACCGTGTGCACAATGTGAACAAGATGACTATCACCTAGCAATAGGGACACTCCAGGGGAGTTACAGCATCTGATCCCTCTTTTGGCCAGTTTACAGCTTTTGGGGTAGACAAGCACTGGATTAAAAACCAACCAAACACAACCAAACCTTTTGGGCAGGTACCAGAACAAGGACTCCAACCTATCACTGCCATCTAAGAAACTATATTCAGAAGCCCACTTCCCAGGCAGTTAACCTCTGGTTCCCTTATGTACGGTCGCACAGCTCTGAGGTGTAGCTGCAGCAGTGCTGCCTTTCCTGTTGGATCTGATGCTCAGCTGCCACTTCTCCAAGAGGAACTGAACAGTGTTTTCTTCATAAGGCTTGCCCATCCCCTCCTGCAAACCTGTCCTATCTAATGATTGCTGCAACACTAAACATTGCCAGTAAGCAAGATTCAATTTGCATTTTGATCATCTTGTGAGTATTTTTCTTGAAATTTCATACTCAAAACTAGTGCAAAGGTGAGAGTGAAAACTGGATTTGAATCCACACGATCACCAATATGTTGCTTTGTTATTTCCCTTTTGGTTTTTTTAACTTTCCCCCCTCCCAATAGAAATCATAGATTTATAGAAAGGAATTGGTCTGGAAGGGACCTTTAAAGGTCATCTTGCCCACTGTCCCTGCAGTGAGCTGGGACATCTTTAACTAGGTCAGATTGTTCAGAGCCCTGGGAAGCCTGCCCTTGAATGTCTCCAGGGATGGGTCTCCACCACATCCCTGGGCAACTTGTTCTAGTGTCCCACCACCCTATTACAGGTGGGGGGAAAACAAAATAAAACTAACCCCAAAACTTCCTAACCATGCAAAGACTAAGTCCTTTTCAGTAGAAGAGCTGACAGACTCAGAACTCAGGATCAGCAATGCAATATCTAAATGACTTCTGACAGCAATTCTATTCATTAGCCAACTTAAATATCCTTCTTCTCCTTTTGCCTAAGTATACCAGGATGGACTTTTGCAGCCTTCTACTCTGACCAAGAAAAATAAGGGAAGATAATAGGACAGAACAACAAATTGCTTTTCTTCTTTCACCTCTCCAGTCTCAGAGCTTAATTCTGGTCCCAGTCACCATAAGTCCACAGGCTGCCACCTTCTTACCTTAAGGTAAATTAGACAAACCCTACTTATTACTTTTGTTTCTTTGGGAAGGCTTCCACTTGTTTAAAACAGTGCCTGTATGAACAGTTCCTACAGCCCTGGTCTGACTGTCCCCATGAAACAACCCAGCTGGGGAGATCCCCCTTAGCACACCTTGTGCCCTCACATCCCTACCAGCAGGACAGTGCTACTTGCTGGGAGGAGCTGCTTCAGCAGTACCTACCTGAAGTGGGCAATTACACTCCAGAGATGAAGTTGCTCTGTGGCTATGCTGAAGGCCAGTCAGAGCAAGACTGAGCATGGAGACATCCAAAGACTTTCTTTCACCCAACTAATAGTTACTCAAAGGCAAAAAGCAAACTCAGGTACCCATCTCAGGGTATTCCTACATCTGTAAGCTTCTGCTGTTTGCCTGCTGCTATACTGAGAACTTACATCAAAGCTGCTGCACTGTCTTGTTTCCCACACTTAAAAGTACATGGAGGAGGGAAGGGGAAAGGTCAAGTTAACAAGCAACAACTGAGCATGAAATCATATGACTCTCCTCCTAAATGCAAGCAGTCAGAATCCCTGAAGCTGCTGCCAACAATTAGTAGAGTCAGCTATTCCACCCAGCAACACTCTGCTGCCTTATTAAGACTAATTGCCATGAGCTATCTGATTGTGTAGGCTGGTGGGGAGATAACCCATGCAAGGGAAAGTCTATGTGCTGGCTTGCAGACTGGATTCTCAGCTCTGCTTCCCCTAACTTTTTATTTTTTAAAAAGCTGAGTGGCACGGGTTTGTTTTAAAGGCTGCATAATAGGAAGCCTCTGTCACATCTGCTGCCTAAACCTAGTGGATTGCTATAATACAGACTGCAGGACTCTGAGGAAGAAAAATAAACCACCACACTTGAAATACGCATTGGGAAAAGAAAAATAACTTGAAGAGGAAGACTGGCTATTGAACTTGGTGTGGAGAAACTTCAATTTTAATTCAGAGTAGAAGGGCATCCAATTTTCTTTCAATCTGGTCATCTTTTCTTAGCCATTGAGCAGTTGGTTTAACTACACAATATTAAATACTTGAAAAATGTTACTTTAATTACAAACAGTGTTTTTAAGAACTAGAACTGTTGTAAGTGATGCCCAAAACATATTTTCCTAATTCTAGCTTATATACATTTATATTAAAGTTGTAAAGTGTTCTTTCATAGATTTCTGAAACCTGGCTGTACTACAGATGCTGTAGGTGATCATTCCAGACTTCTAAGCTATTACCCTTCACTTAAGAGCCAGACAAAGATAGATCTCAACTCTGGCTGAGCAACCTTGAGTTGTATGGTGCTTTCAGTCAAAAGGAGCAGAAATAGTGATGGATAAGCTAAATGTATCAACTAAAATGTGAGTTAATTGAACCTTTTAAGACTACAGAGGCCTAAGACAATGATTAGCAAACAAGAATAAACCTGTCATTTTTCTATTTTAATGGTAAATAAAAGTTAGAAGCAAAATCTGCATCACATAACAAGGATTGCTGTCGTGCTCCTCACAGGAGAAAAAAGTGACCTCCTGATCCCTGCCGTCACTTTCTACACTCTCAGCTGACTTCTCTACAATGCTGGAGACTTGAATTAGGCACTTTTATCTTCATGGAAGATTATGATGCCTCCCATGCAATAGACTGTCATGGAAATTACCCTAGATTATAAGAAAAATGTATTGCATCAAAAATTATGGATTTAGTTTGAAAAGTTCTGAACTCCTTGGTGATGACACCTATCATCCTGCAATGTGGTTCTCCTCATACATGCACTGCAGAAGCTGTCGAGCACTTTGCATCTTTATCAAATACTGACTGACCTAATTTTGCAAACCCTTTTTTTCTCAGATGATTCAAATGTAAAGCTCTAATATAAGTGTACAAACAAGAGCAAAGGAACTCCATGAACAGATAGCCCTCTGTCTCAGTTATGACTCTCTCAGTGACAGATGACTTTCCAGCTATGTTAAAACTCACTTTCAATTGGCCATTTTCTGACTAGTCCCATCAATTCTGTGGCTCTGCTACTTAGCACCCCCAAACCAGAGAATGTCTTAGTTTCAGTTTTAAGCACATGTTGAAGTACTAATCTTGAGAAGACTGTAATTTATTGTTTTAAAGTCTATTCACTGCATCTAAATTTTTGACTAAAAAAGCTTTCACCAAAATCTGTTCCCAGCATTGTTACTTTTACTGGCATCCATGTACTGTGCCCTACTAAAACCTTTGGAACAATCTGGGATCAATTGCAGATAAAATAAGTAAAACTTGCCAATGAATGGCCCTAAACAGGATACTTAAAAATCACATTTGATGTTGAAAGAGAGCATTATGATTATGATTCTCTGTATTGTCACTGCCTTTTCTAACCAAGATTTAAGAGAGCATTCAAGCTTAGTTAACTGAGCAGAAATCAACTCTCCAAGATGTCAATATTTTATTTTACCTACATCTCTTACAGATTAGCCTGAATTTTCAACCTAATTAGATACTACTGTTTCCCACTATTAATTTGAGAAGGAGTTGTTTACACCTTTTTCATAGGACCAGGGGTTTTGTGGAATGGCTCTACCCTCTCCTCTTCAAAGGATCCTTAACACAACCTTCCCAAAGTCCCCTGGCTTAGTTACCTGGTTTTTCTCCCTCCCCTCTCAGTTGGCCTGACATTTAGAAAAGACAGGAGCAAAATGCACCAGACGTGTATGCATAT
Organism: Chloroceryle amazona; assembly: GCA_027560015.1. Taxonomy (NCBI): domain Eukaryota; kingdom Metazoa; phylum Chordata; class Aves; order Coraciiformes; family Cerylidae; genus Chloroceryle; species Chloroceryle amazona. The sequence goes on along the minus strand of JANHFX010021391.1, from coordinate 29,937 downwards.
AACTTAATAATCAGTAGATAAAATCCAGAGCTACAGCGACTGCCATGAGCCAAAGCTACAAATGTATTCAGAAAGGACCACAAAAATCAGGGCAGAATGGGTTCACTGGTAGTTACTGAACAAGAGGGCCTGTGTTGTTGTTTCAGGAAGTCTTCTACCACTGCTTGCCAGAGCTGGGAGAATGTACACCAGGTGAAGGACAACTCTGTACTTAGCCCAGGCTGATGTTTCTCTGTGAGATCTTTTAATGGCTGCTCTTAAAAACAGGATACTGGTCTAGGCAGTCTGTGGTGTAACCTACAGTGGCTGCTTTTCAGTTCTTTTTTTATAGCTGTAAGCCTATTTGTGTAAATATCTACAACTTTCCCTTTGTTTTCCTCTATCTTTTTTTTTTGTTTTTAATGCAGTATTCATTAAGTGTTTAATTTCACTAGAGCCACATGAAGCAGAAGTTTCTTTTAATGCAAGACCAATTTAGAACATTCCTGCTGCTTACTTACTCACTGAAGGAAGATGAAATACAAATTGTCTTGCTGTGTTTTTATATTTCCTACCCACAGTTCCTTACCCCTGATGATCTACAGCAGAAATAACCCAGGCAACTGATTTGACTTAAATGTCCTCAACAAAATCTGACATTTCCACCTTCTTTCTCATGTGTTATCAGCTTTGCTGTAAGAAGAGATGCCCAGAGAGGAGCTGAACTGAAATTGTCCAGACTCTACCGTGCAGCCTGATTTGATCAACAACCCCCTGCTGATAGATTTGGGCATTAAAGTTCACGGTAAATTGCTTAGATTCTCCTTGACACCTTTTTACATATTATCAACTTGATGAGCAGTTTTACCTGGTACAGGCTGGCAAGGTGGTGTTTAGTTTTGATGAGAAAAGGTTGGTTGACCCCTGGATGATCCACGTCATGAGCCGCAGCAGCCAGCAATCCGAGCATGATGTCCGACGGGGTGAGGAAGTTGGCAAACTGAATCACACACGTTAATCACAGGAACATGAAACACTTTTTTTCTTTTCTCTTGGCAAATAATAAACTAGCTGACATGTTGGCATTGCTCAGTTTTGTAGGCATTTGTACACAAACGTCAAGTATAAAATAAATTTTGTGAGCAACGTTTTTAAGGTGGCTGCTGAATAAAGATCTATAAAGATATTAGGCTATATACTCATATTTTGTTACAGTTTGTATTTCTTAGCTCTTTATCACTCATGTCAATATAAGGATTGCTGTTATAGAAGTGTTTGATCATAGTCTAAAAGATTCAGTTTAGAAAAGTGCCCTAGCAGATTGGCATATGTTAGCATACATGATAAGAGCTCTGCTTCACACAGTATTTAGTAATACCAAAAATACATCAGGCTTCATTTTCCTAGAACAGCACTCTGTTGTAAAATGCAGAATTCATAAAGTTTTGAAATTTCAAACTTGGCTGTTAGGTATTTCTGTTCAAATAGAGGTATTTTACTAGAGAACATAATTTACCTTTCTAGCTTCAGACTTCCAAGTTTGAAAACCTGCCCAGATTTTTTTTTCTGCTATGCAGCTCATCATTCACAAGCAAATTTTGTTATCATTGGAAAAAAAAAATAAAAAATAGGAAGTCTTAGCATTTTCTTTTTCTGAGAGTGAGATAGTTATTCCCAGCCCGATGAGTCTTTACAGAGCACAGGTCTATGAGCTGAAAGAAGCATCCTGAGATGAGAAATGGAGAGCAGTATGGTACAGTTTCTGGATGTTGGCTGTCCTCCACCCTTCTTGACAGAAGGCACTTGCAGATCTTGCAGGAGATATACAGGAAAGCTGGGGTCTGCTCCTGTCCTCACTTATCACTATCATACCCTGGTCGAACAGTTTGCTAATTCTAGCAGAACTTCCTTTCATTTAAGTCAACCCAGGAAAGATGAGTTCTATTCTTATTCTGTGGCTCAGCATTACAGTGCCTTCCAGTAACACATAAAGCAACCTCACACCCTCATGTTGTCAGGGCTCGCTGCAGCAGTCAAAAAAGCTGCTGTTCCCCAATGCAGAGGATACCCTTCCAATGGACGCAGCTGAAGCCACCATTTCTCCCCTTCCTGGTGCTGTGCTGCCCAATCTGGTGTTTTGAAATACTGATGTGAGGGGCTTCTGCCCAGAGGTGCCCGAGACACAGTCAGGGCTGTTGGGAGTTCACGGAACAGCACTTTGATACGTTGCCTGCGTGAGAAGAAGTGACTCCAGTAGCTGTTTTGAAATGCCTCTAATCTGTCTCTGCCTCTGCTACTAACTTGTTGCTGACTTCAAGCATGCAATCATTTTCCACCATCTAAAAATAGCTTTTGGGTTTGGAATTTTTTTCAATCCTGGGTAAAAAAAAAAAAAAGGGAAAAAAAGAGGTAATTATCTGAAAGCAACATCAGTGTGAAAGGTTGTCATTACCTTGGGTTCCCTCAGATAGCAGTGCATAGCTTGTGTGACATCAGCAGCATGGACAGCATTGTGGTATGGGTTTTGGCTATGGTAATCTTCTTGAACCATAACTGGGAACCAAAACAGAAAACAAAGATCCTTTTGTCTCTGAATGCCATGGCCACAAGTGGGAACTGGATTTAAAATACAATTTGAGGTTTTACAGTCAGCTGCCTAAAGAGTTTCTTCAAATAGCTGTAGCTTACTTAGACTGGTGCTCTTATTGGGATACCTTTAGAGAAAAAAATGCATGAAAGGATTTGTGGGGCCCGAGGGGATATGCTGGGTCTACTTCATAAATCAACTCTTTCTTGCCTTAGTGAAGGCTCTCATTCAGGAGTAAAATAAATAAGGAAGAGAGGCAAATTTATCCACAACGAAGTGTAATTATTTAGGCTGCTATCATAGGGGAGTAACAGGTCATCAAGGCAGTCCCACCTATTTTACAGCAGCAGGGAGTGAGGCCCTGATAATCCCGGCATCCTTTGTTATTTGAGCGACTTACTACAGTCAAAGGCATTCCTACATCCTCCAGCACTGATACAGCATTGGAGGATTCGGAGCAAAATCTTCTGCGATAATTTTAGTCACATCTATGTGTTCATTTGAAAATACCAGTTCCTCTTGTTTTAGCTGGCAGTGCTGGAAGTGGTCCAGCTGGACCAGGAGTGCCAACAGTTTTAACGCTCGGCTTTCTCTCGCACAGAAAATCACCGAGGTGTGCGCTTCAAGCTCATCTGTTCCTTGCTGCATTGCCTGCACTATTAGGCAACCTTGGGGAACACCACGTGAACACTGGATCTTGCCCAAAGTACCCTCTGAAAAACTATCAAATTAATCAAACAGAAAGGTGACAGGAGTATTTCCCATGGCTCTCATCTCCAGCATGTGGAATGCCGAAGAAAGTCCTTGCCTCCAGTTTGTTTGCAGCTCCACAACCATCTAAAGTTACAGTGGGTAATCCTTTAAACCCTGAGTACCACAAGCTCTAATTATCTCAGCATCCATTTCATGGGTGCCCACAGGAGCTAGAAGTGGCAGGAAGATTTTCTCTGTTTCCACACCAGAGGAATGCTTTCCAGAAGCGACAATTAGGCAGTCTTAAAGAAGAGACCCTGCCTTGGAAACTCTGAGTGACAGCCTAACAAACCAGCATTCATCTGCATTCAAAACATGATGCAAAAAAAGTAATTGATTTTGGCCAATTTCTTCTTTTGGTTCACTGACAGCATGGGGCTAATATTTCTGTTGGCAGTAACAGCAGCAGGGGCTTTCATCAACACTATTCAGTGCAGACAGCTTGATATAATTTGTTAAAGTTTGCACATAAGCTTTTAACTGCCCTGGGTCTCAGTGGTCTATTAGTCACTAAAATAATTACACTGCGCCACAATTGTACTGTGCCCGGGTAGGTTCTGCAATGTCTGTCTGTCTGTCTGTCTGTCTGTGTGGGCCTACTCAGCCAGCCACATCTCTGCATGGCATACTTTACCAGTGCTATTGTGGGACTGGGATGCTTCAGCCTAACGCAGAGCCTTTTGAAGTCCCTGCGTCGACTTAATAGGTACTGAACCAAGTACCTGAGTGCCTGTAAATTTTATGCTAATAAAAATGAAATGTTTTACTGAAATATTTGCAACAACTTCATGATTTTACACAGATCCGCAGAACGAGCCAGTGCCGCCTTCGGTGTCCTATTTAGAGCTGCAAACTGCATTTAAAGATGGTTTTGAGGTGAGCACTTACCAAAAAACCTGTGTAACGTAACCATATCTAACTGGAAATGGTGAATAAGTCCATGCACATTGAAGAGGTGACAAAGCAGTGTTACAAGACTGTTTCCTAAAGCAGAAAGGAACACGTCTTAGATTCCCTTAGCATGTAGTTACAAACGAAGCAGGACTAAAAATCTTGGCAATTTCCTACTAGTCAGCTCCTAGCACCTTAGCTCCTATCATATGACACTTAGGTGACACTCATATACTCAGGAATAGTTTATATAAATTACTTCTCTATATCATCAAGATTTGATGGCGTGGCTGTGCCAGTGGAGTGCCATTCTTTGTTAGATGCCATAAAGTCAGGTTTGCTGTTTCAACACGATGCAGAAGGTGTATGGACATGGTTTTAACCACAAATCTTTTCACAGGCTTGTTTGAGAACTAAATCATCTTCATAATCCAGGTCTACCTCCAGAAATATTCATGTTTTTTTTTTCTGCCACTTGCTTGCCATACTGTGCTAATTAATTAATTACTGAGAAATCATCATTTTGTAATTACTTTTTTAATTTCACATGTGGCTGTACAGGTGTAATTAACCCATGTACCTAGCTCAGCTACAACTGCATCGTATAATGATGATGCAGACAGGAAAAATGAGTTGCAGCATTTATAGTCTGAAGTCCCACTGTAACGTTACGCTGGCTTTACTGTGAATCCAACACTGGGAACACTGGCAAAATTAAGCCTACCCAGTATTATACTATCAGCTCTACATGCACACAGTATTTTAAAAGTTTGCACTGCATAATTCAGCAGCAATGTTTCCAGAAATGTTAGCAAAAAACAAAACAAAACTAACCAACCCATACAACACATAAACAATGTTTAAAGGGAGTCTTTTGTTATTTAATGTAACTCAGAGAAGAAAATAAATACATGTACAAAGAGCACATGGAAACTTATTTGGCCCTGACTACTGAGCAAGGGCACAGAAAAGTAATTTAGAAGAACTATGCTTTTTGCTTCCCTTGCCATTTGCAGTCCTCTCCACTCTTCACTGTCAGTCACTCAGATAAATTACCCTCTAAACCAACATTTTTCTATGCCTTCTGCCCCAGCCAAGTCTAATTAGACTGGGGGTAAGGAAAGAGGGAGCTCATTCATATAAGCAATACAGAAAGGAGAAGAGCACGATCAGGATTCAGCAGTTACCTGATCAAGAGGTATTGCCTAGATGTTGGTGTGGGTATGGTGTTACAGGCATATATTTAGAGAAAACATTTCACAGGTTTTTACTGTCTTAATGAACTTCCTAATTTTTGTTGCTGAACAGAAGCCTGGGTATCTTCAGTTAAAGGTATTTATGTTGATAGAAATCAACCAATTCTGGAATTCTGCACATACTGACCGATGTATCTAACAGATAGATTTAAAGGACCTTTGGAATGTCCCAGGTAAAGGAAATTGGAACACCTCCTTGGAGAGGTGACCATAAAAAGTATAGGAAATTAGATTAATACAAAATCAGACTTTGAACATTATCCTGTAGTTGCAGAAAAGCCTGAAAATGTTCCAGGATATGATTTTAAGAGATGTTAACTGCGTCCAATTTCTCTTCAGCAACTTAAACTGGAAACATTTAGCAATTAATTAATTAGGGATTTTTAGAATAGTGATATATGAGAGACACTTAAATCAAAACGTTTTCAGAATTACTTACCATTTGTCAAGCGGTCAAACAAGAAAATGTCAAAATCCCACATTCCCACTTTGGATAGCATATGCTAGAAAAAACAAATATGAAAAGGCAAATGACTGGCATGTCAAATTGCAAAGCAGATTTAAAATATTACTCTACATTCATCAGTCACAGGACTGGTTGCTGCAGCTTTAAATATTTGTTCAGGAAGCATCATCCATCAGAACCCAAATTTAGCTATTCTGCATAAAATATCCCTTGCACTTTTAACTGAAGAGGTTTTGAATTTGGCACTAAAAATACCTTCTGAATTGAGCTTGAAACATGGAATAAGACGAGACAAAATGTTATGAAAATATTCCCTTTTGCTGCACAACTTTTTGTATTGTTCTTTCATATCCCCAAATCAACTCAGTACAAATTCTTTTAGGTTTTTATTAGAGTAAAACACAACCTTAGCTCTGCTAAACAAACCAATACAGAGGAATAACTTTCACAAACTTAAGATACAGTGCTTCTGTAGCTGAAACCCACTCAGAAGGCAGAAGAACCACATTACCACCACATACAGTGTTTTCACAGCTACCTCAGCTCAGTCAAGAGACCGAGTCTGAACTAACTGTATGACCTGCAGTGGCATATGTGTGAATAAAATGTGCATTCACTCCCATCATGTAGTCTATATTCAAACAACTTCTGGGTTCTTAACTACTTTCTGGCACTTGGCATGTGATTTTCCCTTGCACGGAGTAAGAACTGCCTAGGCACACAAACCCAGTGCCATCAGTCGTGCAAGTGCTGTTAGAAAATACCATTCAAAGCAAGTATAAGAGCTGCAAAGTAAGAGAGTAATACTTTGAATACTGTGAAGATGTTTGCAGGGAATGTTCCCTGTTCCCTAGCCTTTGCCATTATGGGGAGCTACTGTGGGTTGCCTGATAGCTGCTAGATACCAGTTGAGAGACAGATTTTTTTCAAGTTGGTGAACTAAATCCTGTGTCAAGGCTGCACTTCCTTGGGTCAATAATTTAGCCAGGGATCCTTCATCATTTAATAAATCCAGATTATAATTTCAGTTGACAGAATCTGAAAATGCTGAATAGATTTAGGCATTTTCTTGTTGCTTTGAGACTAAGCCTTTAAAACTGTAACCATAGAAAAGGAATGGACCATTTGTTTGCTGTGAGGCAGGCAAGTAACGTGGGTCATGTAAGAAAGATCAGTTTGTTTATCTGAAGACTGAAATAGCTGACACTCTCTGGAATATTAAAGAAATGGAGATCTGGAGACCTGTCTTACCCTTGCTTGCCCAAGGTAGTCCTCATCCAGTAGGTACAGAGAGGCCTGTGGTACAATTCCACGCAGTAACCGGGATGCATGGAAATACCTCTGGAAACTTAACAGTCTCTTCACTTTTTTCTTGGTGCCAATTTCCCCTGAGAGTGTAGTATCTGTGAAAAGCAATCAGTACAGAAACCATGAAATCCAAGATGAAGGATGACATTCTCAATTATTTAATATGAGAAGTAGCAAAAACTTTAAAATAGCGGTACAAAAATGATAGTTCCTGCTTCTTGCCAATCCACATGAAGGAGCAGTATTAAATCTTCAGCATAATGCATTTGTTTAATTCTGAAAGGAAATACATTTCAGTAAAAAGAATACTAACACAGGACTTGGAAGCTCTGGGTTCACTACACTGCCTGCCACAGACTTTAGTGGCATCCAGCCTAAGTCACTGGGGGTGGGTGATATTTGTATGCTTAGAGGGAGCCTAAATGACTAGGCAGTTAGGTATGGCAAAGCTGCCTCTGCTCTCTAGCTATACAATTGAAAAATTGAAAACCTTGCTACCTCACAGGAGTGTCTCTGGAATATGCTAAAATTGCCCAGCACTGCTATACGAGGTGATCTTGCATATAAAACAAAAAAAAAGTGGCACCAAAATAGACCTCAAAAACCAGTTTGAAAGTACAAATGTAAAACCACTTGTAGAAAATGAGAGAAAAGAGAGAAATAAGAATAGGTTAATAATCCTGTTGTATTGTCTGCTGTCCTTCCCACAATTAATGCAAAATTATAAATGAAGGAAATATTTTAGTTTACAATTAGGAAAGCCAGTATATTGAGGAAATAGGTGCATTTCTGGATACAAAACAGAGTATGTTCTTCTCAGTATCAATATAATTCTAATTCCATGATGCTGTATTAGAAAATTCTCATCTAGAGCTACATGTGACCAAAAAAAAAAGGCAGTTTTCATTCAGCGATTAAATCAGTAATTAGAGTAATTAAATTAACTTACTGTTAGTAAGGAAAATATGCAGGCTTCCTAAAATTGATCATGATTTTGGTAATTCCATCTGAACTTTTAACAGAACCTCACGTACATTGTAGTGTTTTCATTTTGCTGTCTGGCAGAAGTTTTGGAGAAAGGGAGGACAGAAACTGGAGAGTTGTCCGAAGGTGGTAAGATACAACACTTGTATTCATAAGAGAACCTTGTAAAACAGTGAAGATTAAGCAGTTCTTTTAAAGGACTGTAATGATTGCTTGAGATAAGAAGCTGCATTTCAAGTGGAAGGAAGAGCTCTGGAAAAAATACCTACAGACTGAAAGCAACTCTGTTCTGTTATTACTTCT
>JANHFX010021391.1:0-21310 GCA_027560015.1 Chloroceryle amazona | reverse complement strand
CTGCATTTCAAGTGGAAGGAAGAGCTCTGGAAAAAATACCTACAGACTGAAAGCAACTCTGTTCTGTTATTACTTCTTCTGAAACAACACCGAGTGATTGTTCTGATTGTTCTGCTGTGAAATTAAAATATGAGTTTCAATGCTGTTTTTATAATTGTTATTATTCTGAGTGATTTTTCAGGGAAGTAATTAAAGGTTTTTTTTGAGTCATATATGGTTCAGTATTTGATTCCTCCAACAGAAGATGTCAGCACCTTCTGTAGCAAGTTTATTTCTTAAGTAATCCAACAGCTCTCGAACAGCACCAAGTCCGTAGTAACAACAAAAATGACATACTTACATTCTGAGTATCAATAATTATTTTCTTACACCTCTAAGCCTTGCACTTCTCATGGGCAACCTAAAGACCCCACTGAGTTTTAATAATATAAAAGCACAAAGTAAATTTATTGCAACTTGACAAGCCATGTGTTTTCAAGAATGCAAACAGTGTCACAATGTCACTACTGTACCAGCCCGAAGGTTAGATTTACATTTATGATGTGCCAGCACCTGCCTTCATTCTCTCACACGTTTTAAAAGCTGGCACAACTTCATGGCCCGTTGAAGGAGTGACTAATGTAGGTGTTAACAGTTAGCCAGTGACAACGACATGTGGCGGAACCGGTAGACTTGTTTTCACATTTCATTTATATGGTGCTGCTAAAATGTGGCTGGCATTCAGGTAACAAGTTTAAATTTTAAAGGATGGAAAACTTCCCTTTTGTACATTAAAAATGAGTTGTTGCTTCAAATATTTTTTTAGCTAACTTAATATCTGGGTTTTTTTCAATTCACATTCATTTTTTTTCAATTCAAATTCATTTTTTTTCAATTCAAATTCATTTTTTTTCAATTCAAATTCATCCAAAGATGGATGACTGAAATTATCACCTATGTTCCTTCAAACTGTCTTCAATATTGCTGGTAGAGTTGCTGTGGATGATCTGAAGGTGAAGGTTTGTTCTGAGTCCTGACAAGCAGCTGTAAGCGGGATTATGATGTGGTTATTTTATCCTTTGGATTGCCAGATTGTTTCAGTAGCAGAACTAATACTTTCCAAACAATAACACATCAGGTTGAAATCAATTATTTCCTACTGTGAAGCGTATTTTTTGAATTTAACCATCTAACTTGATGCCACTGCCCCGTCACACTGCTCCTATGATTGTCAGGGCTCTCAAATGACATTGAATAATTGGCAGATGGTACCTCTGAAACATGACTTGCTCCTTCAGATGAGCACTGTATTACAATATATTATGCAAAAAAAAAAGATTACCCACAATAACACGTTGCCCTGTATTTTTATGTTCGTAATGGTGATAAAGAATGGTAGGAAATGCATTTTCAAAATTGGGCTCTTGACAGAACAGTCTCAATCCTGCACTGCAAACTATCCAGATGCAAATTCTGGATGGTGACTTAAAAGATACCGTGTTAAAATCACATCCTTTGGGTCATTTCAGTAATAATGGATTTGTCTATAAATCATCGGACTTCTTAGATGATTGCTATGACCAATACCAGGTTACTATGCCACTTGCAATAATTACAAAATCACAGAATGATAGGGGTTTGAAAGAGACTCTGGGGGGGTTGCATTAGATGATCCAACCCACCAGTGTACCTTATTATGGTGGTTTCTTGCCCCTTTCTGAGCACAACACACCTCAAACTATTATAATCATCTCATCAGATCTTTCCCCTCCCAAAATCAGTGTCAAACAAAAAAGAAAAGCACAACCATATGAAGTTGAGAGGAAAAGGATGATTTAAAAACAAGAGTAAAAGATGAAGCAGCTGAGAGTGAATGCTCAAATTCTGTCCTCATCTCAGCAGTCACACCTGAATCTCCCAGCAGCACAAAACCTTTCCTAGCATATGGGACCCACCACCTGACATAAAATCAAGATGCAGTTTTAAGATTAAATAAGTGTTTATGTGAATGACTTTTAGTAATACGCCAAACTTATTGCTTCTTTATGAACACCTGTAACTTTCAATTGACATTCTAAATATAAATTTTCAATGACAACACCTCACGTAAGTCACAGAGAGACTTTGAAACTTAAAGAGTTATTGATAGCTCTTTCTAATTAGGTTCAATTGCATTACAAGTAAATGGGTCAAAAATATAATTGCAGATATCACTGAACTTCAATTGTGGAACTCTGGGTAGTAAAACATACGTATATTATCTAGCTACAGAACACAAGCTGCACGGCTCACGTGGTAAGGATTTAGTAATTACGTGCAATTTTGAAATGAGCCTGAAAGACAAGCAAAATATCTTCTGTTTATATCCATAAAACTCGCCTTGAGAACTGTGTTTATCTGGAATCATTGTGGCAACTTGTGAATGTTTTGTTTACCAAAAAAAAAGCATCATCTGTATCTCTCGACAGATGCCCATTCTCATATCCTGTGGAATTACTGCCCAGCACAGTGGTTGGAGAAACCCTTCTTTGTATACTGAACAAAGTTATTGTATGAATTGCATAGACATATTGTATGAATTACACACACATTCACAGGCACGTCTGTATAAGCATTCCTCGTAAAACTGAACTCCTACCTGCAAAAACACAGGCGGCTTGAGCTCACAGCGTGTCTCCTGATGTGTTTTAGCAGGCAGCAAAAGTGGTTCCAGTTTTCTTTAGGTAATTTGATAGGCACATCACGTATACACAGTATCAGACCATGGATGATGTCTGGATACTGCACATGGCCCTCGAGAGGTTAATAAGCTGCGGGAATCAATGGATGCCTTCTCTCTCCTAACAAAGTTCCTCCAGTTCCACGTCTGCTCTCCTTAACATGGCCTTGCTCACTACACCCCAACCTCTGTTATTGCAGGAAAAGAGGTTTTCTGCACTAGGAACTGCTACCAGTTTTCTCTCAGATTTCTTTCACATTGCTCTGCTAGCGTGTGCCCACAGGCAGCGTGAATATAAAAATTATGGAGGTTATGTTAACAATGGCTGAGTTAACATCCAGAAACGATCACATAAATCAAATTTGGACAAGGATGTATTTAACTCTGCACCAGACGTTCATTACATTGTTACTGTTCTTTCAAAGCAAACAAACTTGGTTATGCATTCAAATAAGGTCTCTGAGTTTTCCTTCACAGTATTGCTTTTTTTTTTTTTTCTCTTTCTTTTATTGCACCTCTGTGTACAATAAAAACAGGTCACCCAGCAGCATGAGCGGAGAACAACGGGTTTATTAATTTTCAAAAGCCAATTGATTCAGAAGCAGAAAATGGGTTTTGTCTTCTTTCCAAAAGGATGCAGAATAAATCAGGTCCTCAAGCACCTGCCTGTGACACGTACAGTTTATGACACCCTTTCCTCTCTTCCAAGGATGTGAAAACATTCTGTACTCAACTACTGCTCTACAATTGTATCCTGAAGAATCAGGCAGGATTGCTAGAAAAGTACTGGAATATCTGGAAGACAAGGTGACAGGATCAGACCTCCAATTGACTATCCAGGCAGTCTGCAGAGTGGGCTCTGGGAAGCAATTTGTCTCTGGTCCTGTATGTTATGGGCGTAATTTTCTGCACCGGTTCCTGGCTTGACAGCTGATGAGAATGCTTTTATCTGAGAGCCCAAGAGATATGTAATTGACTTACGAGGAATAGTTGGTGTTTGTCCCTGGTTTCGTGTGTTAAATCATGCCAAGCATTTAGATCACCTTTACTTAAGTCTTTGGCATACTCATTGCATGACCTGGTTGCTAAATTTTCTTATAAAGAAGAGTGCATAGCATTGATGGTAGAAAAAAATTGCTGTGCCTTCTTAATATCTCACTTTATGGATTTATATCCAAAAGACAGCAGCAATGAGTAGGGGTAGCTGAATTACCACAAGTAATTAAAAAAAAAAATATATCCAAACTTAGTATTTCAGATTTGAGTCTTGGAGAAGGCAAACTGCTGCTTTAAAGCTTTCAGTCTAGTGTAGAAGGACCAAGAAGCTCAGTATCCTAGTTTTATTCCTCAGTCATCTGTGGCTGGTGTAAGAAACTGACAGCAGACGTGATTCAGAAATAGTAAGATTGTGTCAGTTTTATCATCTGAGTATACACCGGTCCCTGCAACTAAGACAGAGATGAACACTTTGTACTGCATCACACCTACAGACAGAACTTGTAAATGTAGAAATCCTCATGAGACTTCCTCAACTATATGGGAATCCAAAAAGATTGTGTAATAACATTTTGCTTTAACTTGCTTCTCTAATGTCTAAAAATTCTTTATTCCTTGACCTTTAATAAACTTCAGTTTTAGAGGTCAAATGCTTTCTATGAGCTGCCATGGTTCCTATGTGTTGCAACTCTATTATTTCCCTTTAAATGGGTAAACATTTTTTTTTTTTTTAGGAAGAGACTGTGAGAAAGAAAGGGGGGACTGTGAACACATCTGAGAGACGCAGGAAATCAGAAGAGGTAAAACAAAAGATCTTTAAAAAATTTCCACTTTTGAGTCAAGACTCCATTCTTCAACCATCTGCAGAGGTGCACAAAAGCCATGTCAAGCCCTGTTTACAGAAGAGGTGCTTGTGTGCTTCTTTGGCTAATGTAGCTAATGAAATGTGACAGGTTTTGGGACACCAACTTTCTAGGTCACCCTGATGTGGGGTTTCCTCTTCTTTGAACATCACCTGAGGGGATGGTGGCTTTTAGCAGCTCAGTTTCCATATTGTGAAGTTCCTGCACAATTGCTGGCATCTTGAACACTAGTCGTGCAGTTTCCCCCCATCCCAAGATATATTCTTTTGGATAGTGTTTGAAAGAAGACACAGAAATGAAGAATTATGCAGATTATCCCACTCATCTCCTGATTTATCCCATTACACCAAGTTCTGGAGAAATGAGGGTTTCAAAGACCAGTTAAGTATCATAATATTAGCCTTAGTAACAGGAAGAGGAGCAGATTAAATTCAGATTTAACATTTATTTAGATGTGTTTCTCTGTTATTGGGGTCATCAACCACCTTTATGAAAACAAACATCTCGGTATCTCTTATTAAACCTACAGGTCCTTAGGAAACAGCATGCTGTGTTCTGTTTCACCACGAAGTCCTTATCATTTCAATATGAACTTTCACTTTGCCACTTCAATCTTTGTACAGTAGCACAGGCAAGACCTTTTTCTCCTAAACTTGAAAATGTTCTATAGCTGATTATAGTTTCTCCAGCAGGAAATGGTACATCCCCTCCCCCTTTCCTCCCCTTGAGAAAAAGCAACATAACCTGTAATAACAGCAAACTCAACTGCCATTTATCATCTTAATGATCCCTTCTCCTTGTTCTTTCTTTTCCTCTAGTCATTTGGAAAGTATCCTCAAGTGTTATCTTCAGTACACCCTTTCCCTTTTCTAATCAGGGAAAAGAAGGTGGGGTGGCAGAATGGGTCACACATCATTCGGAAACTTTTAAAGGGACATTTTCAGTTGAACCGGATCTGTATTAAAAAAATAAGCTACAAACCTATATAATCAAGTAAGAGTTGATTAAGACTTTGTGTGTGAAGCACATCTAGTTTTCTGTTTGCTTTCAGAAGTTCTGCACCATTCATAACCAAACTATTGCATTTTGTTAGCGTATGAGGGCACGCGCCTCAATCAGTTTTGCTTTCTGGCTTTCATCTTCTACAAATGTAGTGTGAAAGCTCAACGAGAGGCATGAGTGACGGGAAAGAGAATATACTTTTCAATCTAACTTCTTATTAAATGCTGCAGATAACAACTCATAAAAACACTTCAGAATGCAAACAACATCCAGAAGAAAAAAAAAAACACAAACCAAACCAACTTGCTGTTATTTGATGAAAAGGGGGGAACCAGACTGACTTCCGATGACAGGAAGAATTTGTTAATATAGTGAAGTGTTACTAGAAAACAGAACAATCTTTGTGCTGAGATATTATTAAGTGTTTTTGAATTCCTTTTCCTGGAATAGGTAACAAGCAAGGCCCTATCTGGACATGTTCTTCTTCCCATTGAGATCAGACAAAAGCTAACCAGATTAAGAAGCCCATGTGCCTTCGGCATGTTGATGAGTATCTTTGGGACATGCTTATCCATAAGGAACTAAAAGAGGTATTATGTAGAAATGATGCAGGCCTCATGAGATCTCTTTCTAATTTAATAACCATCTGGAACTTTGGATTCATCTCCATAGGCTGGCTTGGGATCCAAGTAATCCAATCAGCCCTTGAAACTTCCTCACAAGACTTTTAGTGTCCTAATTTAACCTGGGTCAGAAATATCTAAGAAGGCATCTCTCACTCCCACTTATTTTTCTAGCCAAAGGCAACAAAACAAGACAGTTAACCAAGCTCTTTTTAACCTCACTCATTTGGGTTCAGGTTACTTGATGGTTCAGTTTTGGGTTGGTTGCTGTGGTTAAGCTTTATTTTCCCTGGAGATGGGCCCTACCTGAAAGCCCCGGAGTGCTCAAAATCCAAACCCAAAAATGAATGTAAATTTTGCAAATGGACCCTTCTGTAGACAGGCAGAAACCACAGACTTTGGTTCTTTGAGATTGAGACTTTTTCATGAGTTCCTATCTTCCCATACTAACCCTGAAAACACTTAATTTCTGTAGTACTTAGCTCATCACATGCCTGCAAAACATAACTTTATTTGAAAAAAAAAACCACCCTGAAAAATGAAGTATTTTGCTTGACTCAGATCAGATAGCAAACCAAGGACAGAGACCAAATGGTATCTAACATTACTGTTTGTCACCATCTGGTACTAAAAGTATATAATCTCTACGAACTTCATTTGCTCAGCTAAGCTTAAAGCAGGTGTGGTTCTTTTGGTCTCACTTCTGCCTGCATGACAATACCAAGATCCTTGTTAAAACACAGATACATCTTTGAGTGTCTACAGACATGTTTTGACCTTTTAGATATTTTCAGAGCCCACTCGGTGTTCCTGTTGTGCAAGCTGGAAGGAAATGGGTAACGCTGTTTCAGTACAAACTCCACTTTGCAGGTCACACACTACATCTTTTCCCTTTCCTCATTATCCCTCCTAGAGCAATATAGAGGGAAGTAAATCCTATCAGACCCTGAGATACTGAGGAGGGCTTACTGAAAACGAGCGAGTGCAAGATAACAAAAGCAATGGAATGACTGATACTGTGACAAAACCAAAGTGCCCCTAATAAAGAGTTTTTCAGGAGAAGTTAAAAATGCAAGCAGAAACAATTTTAACTATGTCACTCCATGACAGACATATTTAAATATAGCCCATTATAAGCGAGTATTTTTTTTTTTCATTTTCAAGCAAATAGTCAAAGCAGAGAAAAGCTTAGCATAAACAAGATGGAAATGGAGAATCACCGTTTCAAGAATCTCCTTCTTTTCTCACTTAAAAGCTCGACAAGCAAATTTGTACATAAAAAGTTACTCAGCTCAGATGTAAACTATGCTATTTTGTTACTCTACTAATTTCACTTGGCAGTAAAACAAAGTATCTAACATAACTGAAGCAGGGTGAGGTCATCTTGGTTATTGCTGAAGGCTTACCTCCAATTCCAGATCTATCACAAGGAATTCCCTCAAACTTTTGGTTAGTGCAAGGAAGAAGTGTGCCATCAGAGTCACCAGCACAACTCACCATGAGCTAATGAAATCTATTTTAATTAATGCTCATTAGTCTCTGGTAGGATCTGGTCCAATGACTCACTGAGCAACTTTGTCAATCAGAGAACTAAATTACTGCTGCCTTACCTTTACTTCTCAAATCCAAACTATGTTTTGCTAAAAGGAAAATTGGATCAAGTACACGTTCACTGTGGAAGTGTTGTGAATTCTAAATGATTTCCCTGCTAATATTAACTCCTTTTCTGACCTGCAAACACAAAAATGTTCATTTAATTCATTTAATAAATAAGTGCCAATAAACTGCCACCATCAATTTCAACCTGTGTTAGGTTCAGTTACAAGCTAGAGCTACCGAGTTCAGAGTAGAACTTTCCTAAAATTTGCAAGGTTTGGTTTAGAATCAGTATTTCATCATTTAGAAATTACAGTCAGCTACTCAACAACACCTAACGCTTGCTATTCCCTCCCATCACTCCTTCTGGAAAACATGTAAGTCTTTTTTTCTTCCCCTGCTCCCATTTTAAGGAACGTCTTATTTGCATGAGGAGAAAACCTCCCCATTTTCCTAAAAACATACAGGGCTGTAGAAAACTTGTATCATATCATTTAGGAGTTTGTCAATTCTGAATATTTGAGGCTTCACATTCACCCTAGTGAATGTGAAGCCTCAAATCTGCCATGTACAGCTTATTTTGTTCTAGGGTGTATCCAGGTGGCCATCAGGAGTAGGTGGTCCCCTTGCCTTATTACATCAGGATGGAAAAAGGGATGGTTGGTTTGCCTCCTGGGGGTCTTCACACTGGGCTGGCTAACAAGCATCAGCTGCCACAGCTCCCCCAGGGAGAGATGTTGCTAGGTAGCTTCCTCTTAAGCTTCTGGCTTGGTAGCATCAATACAAATAAGCACCTGGTTGATCATGAAGGTTTCCTCAAGGTGCAGGGACTGACTCAAGAGGCTAAAGCAAACATATGCTCCTTGCAATGCAGAACCAAGGAGTTCCTGGTAACACGAGGGATACCTGAGAATGAATTTTATATTCCAGAGTCAACTTAAGAGTCCCAAAACCCACCGGTGCATTTACGCCTCAAGGAAAGCTTGCAACTAGGCAGAGAAAAGACAAGAAGATGCTAAAGCCTTGCATCTCTTCCAGACAGGATCCTGCAAAATCCTCACTGTCCTGACAGCCTGGCACTGACAAGGTGAAGTAACACTCCCTTTCTATATATTGCAGAGAGGCACCAGAGGAATGTGTAGATGGCATCACAGACATTAGCTCAAACAGCAAGAAGCCAGCATTAATCCAGTTGGCTTTGATTAAGGCTACAGAAGATCCTATTTTCAGAGTGCAGTTTTCCTATCCAAAAAGACTTAATGGTGTCTTAGGTTACACAGCAACTTTACTGCAGGACTCCAGAAAAAAACCAAAATACGTGGTCTACTTGGTGTTAACCCTTAATAGCCATAGTGGGGAAAAAGCCCCTAGTTTGACTGAATCTATGACTATGGTAAAAGGGCTCAATTTAAGTAACCTCTAGTCTGACATTAAATAGCAGTGCCCTGATTTTTTTATTTTTTTTTTAAATGTCAATTTTCAAAATGAATGTACTGTTCAAGAACAAGCTTCAGTGTTTTCCCTTACTTTAAAACAAGGGTGGTACTGTTATTTGGAATAATATTTCAGATAGTAGAGGAAACAATCACTATTTGAGCTCTGTTTCTCTGAGTTAGTGAGAAGTTAAGAGTAACATTTATGCTGCATTTCTTTATAACTTCTGAGGATGTTTACCATAAAATTCTCTGCTTCATCTCTCTCCTACTGTAACAGCTTTCACTACACAGTTGCTGCCTGTCAGTTACTGCCCCCAAACAAACGCAACACGGTGCCAGAATTTTACTGCAAGTATTAGTTAGGCACTTTTCAAAACAAATTTTGCAGTACTGACATTTCTATGTTTCCTTTTGATGGGATATGTAGCACCATGGTTTTTCATGCTTATATGGTATGCACAGCAGAAATGGATTTTACTAACAGATATATATGAACAAATAATAGAAAAGTCTGTTTACTTCCTGGCAAAACACTTGTGTGGGTGTTCTGACACTGAGCATCTTCATTTACCCTTAGGTCACCTACAGGTAAGTGAGCCAGGCCTAATGCACTTGCCACTTACAAAAGGGGGTAGTCAAGAGCCTAGAAATTTCACTAATTTTGCACTGAAAAATTGTCAGCACCACTCTCCAGGTAGAAAGCAGTAAATACATAAAAGCTTGAAAACAAAGGGAAATCTAAAGTCAGGGTCACTGCTTTTCCTTACATAAGAGATCATGATCAACCGAAGCAGTACAAAGACAGTATAAGGCAGAGTTCCCAGGGACAGAGAGCACAGGAACATAAAAGCCTAAGTGCCCCACGTCCACAGGACCAGAGGTGCATGCAGAGAGGGGCATCACTTTTAAGTACAGCAGTTCCAGGAGAAGGGTTATGCAGAGTGCCCTGCTCCTTGCATGATCAAAGACTTGAGTATTCACTGGTACATCTCTCACCATGGATCTCTCTCTAGACTGCCCACGGACAGCACAAGCACTTCCCAAAAGCTGAAAGGATCTGAAGGATTCATCTACAGGAGACAGAAGTGAAAGCCCTAAAGCCCTATCACCAGAAAAAAAAAAAAAAGAAAAAAAAAAAAGAGCTGAAAAGTTTCTGGCTTCTTTAACCAGGGAGAGGAAGGAACATATGATGAGAATTTTAAATAAAGTGTATCCAAAACAAAAAGGAAATAATTAGTCACACTTGAATGTGAATATATATATTCACTTCTACTTCATGAATGAAAAGAAGTGGTTTATTTTCTCTCAGCCTTTATAAAGGCATCAACAGTAATATTTATAGCTAGGCTAAACCAGGTTTTTCTTTTTCATTGGCAAGCCGGGACTAAATTAAACTCAGAGCTCTGCTCAACCAGCATGTTACTCCCTTTGTTCTGAGAAAAGTGATGGGCCCATCTTACCCCTTATGTCTTTCTACCTCAGCCATAGCAAGCACTCTGATGAATTTAGGACCTAGAAAATACCTTCTACCAGCAAGACTGTAAGCAAATACTTTGCCAGGTGGCAGTAACTTTGCCAGCTTGGGCAAATAGAGATGATCAGAGCCCAAGTACTCCCCTTCCTATTAGCTGCTTTTTATTCCCAAACTCCAGCCAGACCTCACCCTTTGTGGCTGAGCTTCTTCCCTGCTCCCTGCCACCCATCTCCCATACCCTTGGCCTGGCACTTGGGCAAGAAGTTGCAAAAAGAGAGACATAAAACTTTCATTTGATAATCGCTTTTCAATGGGAAGCATAATCACTGGAAGCTGACAAGTGCCATCACTACACAACTGTTGGAGTTTCAGAGGTTACATGGAGTGGTCTGTGTCTGAACACTGGTGTTGACGCAGCATCCGGACTCAATGCTACAGGGCACAAGATTAAGTGCTCCATATTTTTGGGGTTTTATGGTTGTTTTTATATTTTGGTTGTTGTTTGGGTTTTTTTCTGTTGTTGTTTTCATTAGTTGTTTTTTTTTTTTTTAATATTTTATTTTATTTTTTATACACTGACTATTTGGTCTGCATTAGTATAGAGAATCTGCCAGGTGAAAAAAACCCAACAGGATCTCAATTTACGTTTTTTTTTTTCTTTTAGATTTGCCCTCCTTTATTTATAACAGTAGCAAAATAACTTCAATCAATATGAGGTTAGGATTATTTTTAACAGATGTTCACTGCTGGCCTGACCCAAAATCCATTGACGTCAATGAGAAGACTCCATGGGGCTTTGGATTGGGTTCTAATTGTTGGAAAAATTAATGTTATTGTAAACCACTGGTCAGTGCTGTCACATGCTCCCCTTCTGTGCCAATTCTATATGACCGGATAACAGACTCACATAAATCTGTTCCAACTGTTGGCTAAGAGGCTAAAGGACACAGAGGTTTATCTTTTTAATTCTGAAGCACCCCCTGTTCCCCCCAGCGCACCCCACGGCGCTACTGCATCTACTTGACAGGCTCAGAATTATGGGCACTATTCATATAATCAAAACATTTCAGTCAAACACTGGGTGAGAATAACAGGATTATTAACGTGGACTGTGTGAAGACAGCTGAACTACAGATATGTACGAAAGAAGATACTTCTGTTTGTTTACTTTCAATATATGTATTGTATTCTTTTATTTTATTTTAAATACAGACCTAAAGAAAGGGTTGCACTTACTGTTAAGAAGACGGAAGTCTATAAATGGGTAGGAGCCGCGGCGCTCGGAGAGAACCCCTGTCTGACCTCTCACTCGTGCATCTCCTGCAAAACACAAAATCCCCAGAGACGTTAGAAGGGGCAGCTGCCTTTCTCTGCTGTTTAGATCCAGCACTATTTTCTATCCAAAGTGATGATGTTACGCTTCTCCAGTGGGAAAACTGAGGTCCAAAAAACCATCTCCCATGACACCCCAATGGTAATTGAGTAAAGCAGTACAGCTGATCCTCTTATCAGAAAAAAGGCACAAACCGCCCTTGTGTTTATCCTACTGAACATCTTCTTGACCAGTAAGTGGACTCTCACTGCTTCAGGAGTAGTATAGAGGTCCAGTTCTTTGCCCAGACAAGACCAGTTGGATTCTGACTGACATGACATCACACAAAGGTCTCAGCCTCGAAGTAGGTTCACAGTCCAGTTGAACTCCAAAGCTGTGGGATTGGTCTCAAAATCACAAGCAGATGGAAAAATTCTCAAACAAAATAGCAAGAATTTTAGGGTTTCTTTTTTTAGGTGGTTTTGTTTGTTTCTTTGCTTGATTGCTTGTTTTTGTTTTACTTTCTCCTCTTTGAGCACTCTGGAAAATGTCAGCCTTCTCTTCCAACACCAAAGCTGCTTTATGTAAGTTAAACCTGTGCTCAGATAAGCGTTACTCCAGAGCTTTAGGATGTATATTTAAATACCATAAAGTCAGAACGCAATACTAGGAATAGGTATCATTGTTTAATTCACATTGATTAGTAACTGATTAGTAATTACCATGTAATATTGATTAAACAGGCAAAGCTTTTAAGGAGAAAAAAGCTACTCTGGATGAATAATCTTAACAAAACCTCTCTCCAAGTAGATAGGAAGAAGTGGGAAGGAGGTGTTATTTATACATTTCCATAACCTTAAATATCTTTCACTGTAATGTAATCATTACTTTATAGGCAAATAACAAGACCAAACTATTAAAAATTCTTAAATAAAATGAAGTTTGGAAATTTTAGAGGTTCAGGTTAGGGGACTCTAGTTTTTCACAATACCAATTCCTCCTCTACAGAAACACAGCCTGTGGTGTGGAAAGCATACCCACTGTATTTCCTCAGCTCACACTGCAGGCCTCTCAAAGTTTGCAATAAAAGTATTAATTATTAGTTAGTTTGAATTCTCTGTGTGCTTCCTCGTGGCTACAGATATAGCATATGACTAATCTAAACAAAAACAATTGCAGAATCTGGATGCTAGTGCCAGCTTCTACTGCTTGTGTTTAAAAACAAGAACAACTTGCAGCATAAAAGGACTTCAGTTAGATGCTGTAACTTTTCTTTTTTTCTTTCAATGTAATGTTCACTTAAAATGTGCTTACAATCATGTTCATGGGAAGAAAGCCAAGTAGAAATATGAAGTTGAATATTTGAGGTGGAGAGAAGCTTCCTTGCCCTCTAGGGGCCCTTACAGGTATGAAGGATACTGGAGCATGCACTCAAATTAAGAATATTTCAAACACAGTCACTTCTGATTATAAATATAAATCTATTTTCTCTCATCCTGACTTTTGCTTTGCTTTTTTTTTTTGTTTCCAGAGACAGAGCACGTGTTCCCCGGACTCAGCTCCTGCTTGCCAACCACTCGCTCTAAGGAACTGGTCCCAAACAACTCAAGCTGCTGTTGACTCCATTTACCCCCCCTGATAACAGGGCCAGGAAGTGTAAACCTCTGCTGGCTCTGTTGCACTTCAAAGTTCTGATAACAGCGTGGGTCTACCTTCATCAGCAGTTTAAAATCACGTGCAATTTATGGCAATGGAGCTGCATAAACCTACTCCCCTGGGATCCTTCTGTTAAAGGGCTAAAGGGTGGAGCAGACAGCTGGAGAGTTTGTGAAAGATTCATCAGCACCCATGAGTCAGAGCTCATAAGGCAACCCTGACTTAAAAGCATTGCTCTCCACCACAGGTAGATCCATCAGATTGGCTGATTCGTGTGCAGAGAGTAAGAATGGCAAGCATATGATACACGTTATATAAACCCCTCCAAAAAATCAGACAGGCTTGAGCCTGTCACTAATACAAGCATCATCAAATTAAGAACGGGTGTAAATTCAGAGCATGCCTTGATTGAGGCTTTTGTTTTTTCTGTATGCACCAATGAATTAACAGAAAACTGTAAATAATCCTCTGCATTAACACACTGATAAACATGTCACTTGTGACTAAATCAACAGAAACTTTGGAGAAAAAAAATAAAGAAAAAATTCAAACTCAAAAAATATGAACAAACAAACAAACAAACAAAAAAAAACAACCAAAAACCCAAGGCACATGATACTATAAACCTAGAAAGACCTAGATTTTCTCTCTGGACATGAAACTAGGTACTAACAAAATCATACACAGTTACATATTGAAATAAATGCCTCACTCTGATATTAATAGTATCACCCCAAATTTTGAGGAGAAGAACACTAAAGGTAGGTAGACAACTGGAACACAGAAAACACAGTAGTGTTTACCAAAAGTAGACCATAGGAGATAAAACTTGATCCTTAATTAAGCTCCAATAAAATAGCTGTTAGACAAGAGGAGAAAAATTAATACTGAACTTCATTAAACATATAAGGAGAAGGCAAGAGATAAGTACAGAAGTTGAATTTGGAAAAGACTAAAGGTAAGAAGGTAACAAAGTGCTCTGAAAGGAAACTTTTGCTTGGGAACAATTGCTGAATGATCTTTGGAAGATTGATATTGAGAATGGTCTTAACTTTTTGTGTTGATGATCTAGAGACAGAATTAGAAGAGCACTGGTGAGATTTGATAATAACATAAAGCTGGGAGGTACCCGGTATATACAGCTACAGCTATTTTAAATAAAGTTCACTGCTACTGGCACTTTGTCTGCTCCAACTGCTCTATGGCCCAGCTACCTGCAGCTTCCACTGTCATTGCTCTGGCAGTCCAGCTTCCTCTCATGGTGCTGCTCATGTCCCCTAAAGAGCTAAAGACTTGCCAACTCAGACACATATGTACACTATTCAGGCAAGGTAATTCCCATAAAGAGAGGGAAAGCAATGGAGATATTGATGCCATTAGTCAAAGCACTTGGTGTAGGTCCATCTGAAATACCATCTCTGAGAAAGCTCAATTCCTGCTGGAAAAAGTGGGGAGAAGGACCTGTAGGAAGATGATCAGGGCACTAAAGAGCCATTTCATAAAAGGAAAATCATCCTTCCATAACTCCCACTTGATAAACAGCGGAGTGGAAAAAAAGAACCATTTAGGTAATCAGAAGAGTATCATTCTGAAGGAGGAGATGAAAAGAACTGATGAAGATGATGGTATGGGCTTTATACACACTGAAAGATGACCTGAAATGGTTAAGGAAATGCATGAGGATCGATAAATTTGCTACCAGCTCTATGCTCTATGTTCTTGAAACTAAGAGAATGTGAATGAGTTTTACTGAACCAGAAAAGCCAAGGACCTGAAGTCATGGAAAATCACTGATTAAGGATTATGATTGGCTATTTGTGACATTTTCCATTTTTTCCAGATAATAAAAATTTGGGCTGTCTCTAGCACTGTAGGAATCTATATGCAGAATAAACCTGCACTTCTGCTGACTTAGTAAAAGCCACTAAAATCTTTATATTTGAGGATTATTAACTTTACCCTCAGGGAAGGCAAGTTTCTGATGAGTCAAAGATGTTATCAAGTAGCTCTACCTCATCAATCTGTTATTTCAAAATACTTGCCAGGTGCCACCTAGTCTCTTTCCACATCATTAGTGAAAGATTAGTTAGGAAGGGGTGGTGGGCTAAATCAACCACACCTGCCCTCCACGGTTTTTTTTTGGCTCACTTATTTGGAAAACATTTATATTGTTCTTATTACTTTTAATTACTTCTAAATACACTCGACAGACTTACTACAAATAGGGATTGCACCAGATGTACAGCATACTGCATTATTTTTCATTTCTGAGATGCAGGGACCTTTCACGGCACCACACCAGACACTCTTCCTCTTTTACAGGGGACTTTGAGGGTGACTTTCATCAATCCACCAGACCTTTACATCTTGTTGCTCTCCACCTTAAAATCAAGCTAAACAATTATTCTGACAATTTATACAATTAGCAGTTTTAGATAAATAATCCTTTTTGGAGAGAAAGGAAGGATTCTGTGGAAACAAGGCAGGAAATTATGACAGCTCATTGTGTTCCCAAGTGAAACAAGCAGGGTGAAGGGAAACGGCAAGGGTACGGGTTCTCCTCGGCTGCTTTGGGCTGAAGATGCAAGGCTGGAACATTTGCTGCTGCAAACACAAAGGGCAGCACCCTCGCTGGAGCCAAGTTGCCACAAGAGCTTCCAGCGGTGACATCTCCCTGGGGTCACCATACTCTTGAATTTTACATTGTCCTCGTTCAACCAGACCAGAAAACAAATGGAACAAACTGAAGCAACCTATGTTATTAGGTAACGGGAGCCTGTGTGATGCACGCTGTGACTGCCAGGCGTGACAGCTTCTAGTCATGGGAAAATCAGATGGGGGTAAGAACCACAGTACTACTGCAGCCATAGCATCAGCGTGATTTCAAGATGGGCAGAAGGGTTAAGAAAAAATGAGGCAGCTCTTAGCTGCCTGTCACATCTGGAGGAAAGAGCCATCTGCACCGAGGAAAATAACTCCAAGACTTGCCCAAAACGATGTGGGATTCAATTTCACTGAGCAAGCACAACAAATTAGGAGAGAAAACAGGGCCATAGCTGTGACAAAACAACAGAGCAGCTTCATGCAGCAAAAGTTAGGACCAGCCACTGAATTATTGATTTCATTTAGTACACAGCTCCATGTGGTAAGTCAGGAATACCACAGCAAATTCACAAGAGGTTACAAGTATTTATTCTAGACAGGCTTTTCTACATTTTTCATCCAAATATTTCTTAAGCTGACTGTTTTAGGACACAAACTGCTGTGGGTAATACTTCCCATGCAAAACCAAGTGGCAGTATGTAAGGTCTCTTGTGGACTCCATGGAGGCTCTGTCTCCTTCACTATTTCAGTTATGAAAAGGCTTGGGATTTCTGAAACGAAGGAAGATGAGCTGTCGATGTTTTAAGCATCATTCTGGCTTGGGTGGAAAGCTTACTAAAAGAGGGAAGTGTTGCTGTGTAAAAGCAGCAGTCAGATGAAAAGTTATGTTAAAAACAAGTAGGAGAATTACTGGAATTATTTTTTGTTTGAAGATGTCTAATACTGCTCATGGTGACTTGTGCTTGCTCGGATTATTTTCATTCTGGTTTATTTTAGGTTACTGTAAATTCTTGTCTGCAGAAAGCATTTTATGCAGATTTCCTCATGTGTGTAAGATCTTCAGTGAACAATAACATTTCCTCTGAAAGACACAGCAAGACTGATGTTAGAGGTTACAGAGACAGGATGACTCTCCAGCAGGAGAAACTGGGGCAGCCATCTCACTTCATCCACTCTGAAGTACTGAATTTTTAAGCAGGTATATTTGTAAACGTTCCAAAACATGAGGTTTTCTGTGCCATAAGATGCATGGTTCTACTATTTCTGGTTATAGTCCTAATAAGCCCGTAAGTAATGATTTCATCCAATGTGTTCTATAGTTTCATTCCAGAATACTCTGCAAAGGAAGGTAACTGTACTCTCTTTTCACAAAAAAGGGACAAAATGATGGTGTAGAAGCCATCATTTGTTTTTGTAGATGGTTTTTACACAGAAAATCACTTAGTTTCCCCTGCGGTGTTCCTCATATGTGAACGATTTTTTTCTTCCAGTCAATTATTTAAATTTCAGATATTCAAAATTCCATCTACAGAGCAGCAACACTTGCAGATGAAACATTTCACTCATCCTCTGTTTTCTTACAAAACTGCATTTTGGAGTGAGCGGTCATTCCCATGCTCAACACGAACTAGGGGCACTGCCTGCCTGTACCCACCAGCTGTAGCCACTTCCTTCACTGATCAAAATCCATACAACTGCTGTATCTTAAGCAGTATTATCACTACTGCTTACTGCCAATCAGTAAGATGCATGAAACAAAATATGACAGTTTGTTTATAAAACCCTCCTCAATACTAAAATCTCCTGGTGAGTTTACTTTTGCACTGCTGCATAGCCTGTCTGGATATAACAGAGAGAGGAAGACCTTGGTATTGACAGACATTCCTTTAACAGCTGGGCCATTCTGACAAATGAGCATTTAGAGTAAAGTTTAACTGATGTTTTATAGGCAGTCTTGAAATCTTCCCTTCAACTATATCAGATCCCATTAGTAACTCTGGTGAAAAGATTTTAAACTGAAATATCTTGAGGTAAAGCTATTACGATATGCACACTCAGGAAAAAGAATATGCACACTCAGGAAAAAGTGCTTGCAGACAACTGAAATCCAAGAAGAGGAGAAAACTGCCATGGTAGCAACAGTCACCAGGAATTCTGGTACTGAAGCAGTACTCACATTGCCCTCTTCACAAACCTCTTTGCTCTTTCATGAGCAAACACAGAGCGTGCAAAATTACCTACCTATCTACCTAACTTTGTCTCAAAGTATGATGAGTTAATTAGGATGTGTTAAAGAAGGTAGCTTTCCAAAATGTCAATACATTACATATATATTAGACTGGAAATATTTTCAATTTCTTCTGATTTTAATAATGGGCTACAAATTATTGCCTTTAGGGAAGCTCTTGTTTCACATACTTGTAGGTATAAGCTGGTGGACAGAAGTAGGTGCTTCTGCCCAGTGACTACTGCTTAAAGAGACTGAATTGCTTTTCAGAGTTGCGTATTTTTGACTTGGACACTTCTGTTCTTAAACTAGATGCAATGATGAAAAGCACAGCATACCAGGGAAGGATCCATGACCTTGCCTGTGAGGAGAGTGTTCAGGTAGCTCAGACCACACCAGACCTCTTATCTTTATGGTTTTCCCTGTGATTATCCCTGTGACTGTCACTATTTATTCTGTAATAAATATAATAGATGTTTACACCAATGTGGGCACACCTTCAGTACGTGTACTGCGTACACTCATACAGTGGAGTACCATCACACAGCTCAAACAAAAATCAGCACTTGTTATGCAATAATAATTGGAGTACTGCTCTCTATAAAAAGAAGTAACTAGCTCTTTGATACCACTGTGAGATACTTAACTATCAGTATTTTCTAGACAAAAATACAAAAGGTTATATAAAAGTTAACATGGCATAATAAACCACAGGAAACAAAGAAAGAAAGGGAGCATAAGAACACGGACAAATTATGCACGCTGGTTATTCACAGAAACTTTGCATTTTGGAGACATGAGAATCCAATGAGAAAGCACAGAGACTTGTATCAATATAGTATTACAAGCATAGAAGTTACCTATCACCACCTCCATACCTGAAAGGAGCAGGTTAGGCAACTATCAACTTTGGTAAATATTCTTCTTGTAACAAGTTATCCATCTTCTATCCTTCTCATTTTCTGCTAAGGCACTAGCATGCAGGCAAGCAGAAAGTGGTCGATACTACAATCCATGTGTATCTAACATAGCCATTGACTAAAACTGATATAATAGATAGATTTAGTTTATTTAAAATAACAATTGATATAATGACATAAATATTAATAGAAAAATGCTGATAAATGCAGAGTTGAATAGAACAAATGGAGCTTGTTTTGGGGAAATGTTCAATAATTTGAGATTAATATTTTTTACTTCGGAGGGAGAAAGAGAGGGCACTCTTGCATTAAAAAATCATAAGCCCTAAGCTCATTTCCCGGTTTCTTACAGAACAAGTAGCTTCCTTTCCATGCCTCAGTTTTCCACTTCTGTGTTTTGTTTGTTCTGTGTAAACAGGGAGTTCTCTAATGCAGGGTCTCAGTGGTTCAACAGTATTTTCTACCTGCAGCCTTGGTTTTCACATTGCCACAGTGTAAAGACTAATTATCTCTGCTTTTTGTACCAGCAATAGTTAGACAATATTCAAAGAAAATGAATGTAGAGGGTTTTACTCATGGCATCAAACCGAAATTTGCTTTCAACTACCACTTCTGTCTAAAGATTGTATGATCCTTGCATAACCCTTTAAGGTACATGAGTACAGAGTGAACCGTAGAGGTAAGAAAGACACAATAAAGTAAATGAGCCTCAGTCGTGTTCATAAACCACTGGATAAAACTCATTCCTTAGGAGTCCTTACCTATTCCTCACCTCCTCTTTTCCAACTGCCCTCTGCACTATATGTATATACTTCAAGCTTGGATGTGACCCTTCCTCCTCCTCTTTTTCACTCGCTGGCTGATTCAGCCTCCCCTCTACTCAGTGCTTTCTCCCGAGGCTGGAGTACTGTGTGGCTTTGTACTAGGAAGCCTGGCAGCCTTGGTCACTTAGTCCTCCTGATGTGACTGCCTCTAGAAGCTTCATGGCTGGCAGAAAGCAATGAAAGGGGGAAGGAAGAGAAGGAAGCATTGAGCATTGTCTTGGCAGCACAACAAGGGGCTTTCTTGAGGGAGAAAACTTTACTTACCACACTTTGCTCTGATTAAGAGCTTCACACGCAAGACTGCATGAATAAATGTCTGAGATTAATGATTTGACTTTGTCATGTACGTCGTACATGACAATTTCATTATTTATTTATTGTATTAAAAAGCAGTAGGCATGGGAAATAGCTGGAAACTTTATTCCTTACAGATTTTAAATTTGGTTTAATTTTTCTGTGGAACATCAAAATACCTCCATAACTCTATGAACTATTGAACAATAAGGCAAGAAAACTTTGTCCAAAATAAGCACAGGTAATCTTAGCATGAGGTGAACCTCATGAGGTTCAACAAGAGCATGTGCAGGGTCCTGCACCTGGGCCAGAACAATCCTCACTATCAATACAAGCTTGGGGAAGAGGCAATAGAGAGCAGCCCTGCAGAGAAGGATCTGGGGGTGCTGGTGGATGAGAAGCTGGACATGAGCAGCCAGTGTGCTTGCAGCCCAGAAAGCCAATTGCATCCTGGGCTGCAGCAAAAGAAGTGTGGCCAGCAGATCAAGAGAGGGGATTCTACGCTGCTCTGGTCAGACGTCAGCTGGAATCCTGTGTCCAGCTCTGGAGCCCTCAGCACAGGAAGGACAGGGACCTGTTGGAGAGGGTCCAGAGGAGGCCACGAAGATGATCAGGGGCTGGAGCAGCCCTCCAATGAGGACAGGCTGAGAGAGCTGGGATTGTTCAGCCTGGAGAAGAGAAGGCTCTGGAGAGACCTAACAGCCACCTGCCAGTACCTGAAGGGAGCTGGCAACAAGCCTGGAGAGGGCCTGGTTACAAAGGCCTGGAGTGAACGGACGAGGAGC
>JANHFX010021390.1:0-11894 GCA_027560015.1 Chloroceryle amazona | reverse complement strand
GGCAAGCCCACCATACCCGTTTCTCTTCCCTCTTTTCTGCCTTGATTCTCAAGAAGGGGCTCCCCGGGGGTCCTGTTTTTTTTGGGGGGGGGGCGTTTGCGGTGGGTTTCCCCCCCCCCCCCCCCCCCCCTTTTTTGCCCCAGGGCATGGATGGCAGCACTCCACTGGAATTGCATGGTTAGCTGCATGGGTAAGATGACTGCTACCTCCTGAGCTTACTCAAATGTAATCAAGCAGACTAGCCCAAAGGAAAGGCCATTTTATGTGTAGCTACTGCTGTTTCCTTAAAACTTTCCCCATTGCTCTCTGGGGATTTTCAGAGGAGCTGTGAGGTTACAGAGATGGTGCAATGACCCACACACCACTTACAGTTCTGAAGAGCTCTACATGCACTGAAGCCATCTACAGGACTTGGGCCTTTCACCACCCACTCCAAGGACAAAACCCAGCTCAGCAACCTTGCCTTCTACCACTGCCAGAGAGCAGAGCACATCCCACCTGTGTGTCTTTTCTATAGCTTCTTTTTCCATGCCATCTTCTAGTGTTGCCTCATGGATCAGCAGGGTAGCATTTTTACCTGTGTTAACAACCATATATTTGATATTCAGTTCAATAGAGACCAATTCCACTGCCTGCTGCACAAACTTGCAATTCCCCCCTTGGTCCTTTGTTGCACTGCAGGCTCAGCACCAAGGGTTTGGGGGTGTCCTCTTAAAGTATTAAAAGTTCGACACCTTTCTCCAGGAGGTTTTTCATGCAGTGGGTTTTTTGTCACCTACCCATTTGCACCAGGGCCATGCAGGGCATTGTATCACCAGAATAGACTACTTTCCAGCCTGATTTGTGGATCATTGAACATGCAAAAGCATTTTTACAGTGCTGAACTTCACATGTCTGAAACTGAACAGGAATACAAGTGTTAGGCCTCAGGTCCCCTCTTGCCCCTCACAGCAACCACCCCTGACAGCTTGGGAGCTTACCTCAGCGAAGTCATAGTTCTCCAACAGAGAACCGACAAACCATTTGGCTTTAGGTTTGATGTTCTCACAGCCTTTCACAAGAGACTGAGAAGTAATCATTCTGTGACGGAGCAGAGAAGAGAGAAAAAAGGACAGGTACAAAGTAAAACCTGGGCTTATCTTTCAACAGCCCATTTCTCCTATTTCTCTTTCCTACTTCAGAACATTAAAACCAAGACATTTCTGTGCATCCATCTGTTTTCCCCCTGCTTTCACTACCCAGTGCCCCAGTAACTTATCCAACTGCTTCTTCCCTGTGTCAAGTACTCTTTCTTATCAGGAATCTTTTTTCCCCTTGCCCAACTCCCCTTTCCCAAAGAAAGGGAATCCTGCATATGTAGGCTCCTATTAAGTAGCACAATTGCATAACAAGCCTTATCCTTCTTTTTGCAAACTGTACATCCTAGTTCTATACACAGTGGAAGGAGTCCGAGTTGCCTTCACTGAAGAGGTGGAGGGACAGGTGACAGTCGTTTGCCTTGAAAAATGACCCAGCAAGGCCATTTCTCTACAATACTACACAGAACACTCACATGATGTCTCCCATAATCTCTTCACAGTGGCTGTGGTACTCGTGTAGCCAAGGCAAGATCTGTTCAGGTGCTACCAGAAACAGAGGGCTGAAAGGCTGGCCAAGGGCTGCCTGCAAATTACAAGGCAGGGGAAGCAAAAAAAAAAAATAAATCAGTATTATGTATACACCAAATCAGAAATACCAAGAGAAAAGATGGTGCTTTTCCACTACGGTAAAGTTCACTCTAAGGCAAGCTCAGGAGCAGTAAAACAACAGCACTACTTACAAAAGCTCTTCTTCTCTCCATCAGGATGTTCACCAACCCCTGCAAAGGGAGTAACCAAGACCGATAACCAAGAAATAACTGGGGCATAAGCAGCCATGGTGCCACCACAGCTCAGCAAGCTACAGTTTTCATCAGTCTATGCTCAGAAATAAAAGATTACTGCCTTTCCAGTAACGGCAGCTTGCTGAGCTGCTGTGACACTGTCACTGTTTATGTTGGTGGCCAGCAGCACATAGCACAAGACCCTTAGCCCTTCCCAGTGCTGCTGTGTCTGCTCCCAAGGAAGGATGGAGTCCAGAAAGTCTCTACCTAATTTCTCAACCCCAGTGAGGTTCCCAGACACAAGCCAGCACACCAGTGAACAGCCTGCCCTGATCAGCCTGCCCCAGTCTAGAAGAGACCAAACAGTCCTTCTGTGACTATTTATTGCAAAGCCCTGAAGGAAGCTGGGTTGGACACTGATAAAAAAAAAGAAAAAAGAAAAAAAAAAGAGACAGCTCTGGATGATCCTGGCAAGTCTGCAGGGACTCCTCAAAGGAGAGGAGAGATTAGAAACACAGACAGATTGAGCAGTGCTTGGGGAATGGAGAGGGGAAGGGCAGCCCTGACAGCAGGGCAGCCTACATCCCATCAGCTGCAGTGACATGTGAACACCAAACAGCAGAGTACGCCAGCACAGAACCCCTTCTTCCACCAACACACAGGACCTACCGAGTGATGATCAGTGTGCATATGTGACACAAACACAGCCACCAGGTTACACAGGACTTGGTCAACTTGCTCTCCATAGTGGCGACAGAGCTGTCCAAACGTTCCTTCTCCACAGTCCAAGAGCAGGGATCTGGTAGAGCTGGCAAGACAAGTGACAAAGACATGTAGCAGCTGTTGTATGAGCACTAACCAAGGTCTGTTCAGGTGATCTTTTGGGTTGGAAGGCAAAGAGCTCTCTGCTCTATATCTCTCCTCCAGCCCTACTTGCCAAGTTCAGGAAGACTGTTCTGTCTGCATAGTTCATTCTGCTCTTGTGTTGATACTGAATACACCCTTGGGGCAGAGGGTAAAATAAATGATGACATTAAATGTTTGACTTCAGAGGTGGTTCTCAAGTCTTCCCCACCTATAGAGAGGCTAGGGCCTGAAAGTTAAGTCCAACAGACTCCACAATAGGGGCACCTCCCTGGGTCATCAACACACTGGTCAAAACAGCACCTGGGCAACAGCCTCTTGAGACACCGAGAGCCTGTCCAAGCAGAAGGAGGTCATACTGGGATTTACCTGGTATTTACCAGCGTGGAGCTGACATTTCGGATTTTCATTGGAATTGCAGATCCTGTTCCCAAGAACACAATTTCAGGATAAGCACCTACATTTCCTGGAGAAAACAGACAGCAAGGATTCATAAACATTACCCATGTACTGCCCAGTGAGGCACCATTTAGTTCAACAGCTCAGCAGTTCCAGACTCTACATTCCTTTGTGTCTCCCTCAGGCTCTGGGTCTCCTACAGCAGCAGGGTTTACAAGGGAAGCAGGACAAGCAACACCAAGAAAACATCACAACGCACAACTTCACATCCAAAGGTGGGGAAACAGGGATTCTGCTCATTGACCATCACCAAGATGGAACTTTTAGAGGTATCCATGTTCTGCAATGCCCCGACTCTCCCCAGAATCAGAATTCCAGTGAGTGAGTGGTGCTGTGCCACGAAAGCCTTACTGCCAACCGGACAACTGAAATTCAGCAAAGTGCACCCCACACCCACAGGGAGGTTGTTGATGGCTGGGAGAAGTCTTGCTCAAGACTCACATGGTGGCTGTTATGACAGCACTGCACATGAGCAGAGCTCCGTTCAGCTCAGAGAAATGACAGGGGCACTGTCTCTAACTGCCTCTGACAGTGCTCAGTCCTCAAACCCAGCAGCTTTAGAAAACCAGAAGCACACATCTGCATAAATCCAACTGAAACAAGTTAATTCAGGCTGTGCTTGGTCTGTCCTCTGAACAGCTCCAGAAGGACTTCAAAGAACCTGTCAGACAACAGGAAAACTGCCTGTTCACATCTTTGCCCAGGCTCTAAAGCAGCGCGTCACCTCACCAAGACCTCCTGCTTCCCATTACATGGAGCCAAGACACATTGTTGACCCTTACCTAGCACAGCAGACAGGGTCTCTTTGCACTCCTTCACCCGAGTCTGGAAATCAGGGAGATCCAAGGCTTCGCTAACAAATGAATCGTGATCACAGACAGTCACAGCATCTCTGAAAGAACAGGCTGTGAGTCAGGATGAGGCACGGTAGGAACTGAAAAGACAACATGTTTCAGAGCAAAGTGTCAAATAACTGCTACAAAACAACCTTACAACAAAGGGTCAAATGCTTCTTCGAAGTTCCATTTTAAGGGCTGGGGGAAGACACATCCATGAGTGTGAGGTATGGGTAAGCCATACCACAGGAAGAAAAAAAAAAAAAGAGAAAAAAAAAGATGCACACAAGAGAAACAACAAAGCAAACAAAAAAGCCCCCCAGAAAAAAACCCAAACCAGAAAAAAAAAAATACCCAAACAAACAAAAAATAAAACAAAGCAAACACAAAAAAAAGCCCACCATAATTTTACCAGCTTCTAAGTTCCCACAGCAGAATCTTAAACATGTTTAAGAAAAAAAGGATTTGTGAATTCCACCAAGCTGTAGAAGCTCCTGGAACCAGCAGCATGCTCCCCAGAACCGTCCAGGTCCAGGGAATTGCCAGACACTAGAGGGCAGTGCCAGGCAGCCCAGGAACTCCTGGGCAAGGAACAGCCACCCTAAATGGCTCCAGGCACCATGCAAAAGCCTAAGAGACCAGTGTCCTGGTCCTGCATCAGAGCCTGGTCAGTACTACTAGCCTTCAGACACCTTAAACTGAGAATCTTAAGCTCTTCTTGGCATCCAAGTCCTGCTGTTCTGCCCAACAGAGACAGAAATTTGAGCCATGGTAGCTGGTGTCCCCTTGCACCATGTGGTCCCCTTCCCTTCAGATTCTCAGTGAGCAGCTTCACATACTTGCCCACAAAGCAAGCACCAGGGGAGGAGACTGCAACAGTTTCACCACCTGAGGCTTTCAGCTCTGATACCATTTGAAGACACAGAAAGCCCCATTAAAGACTTTCATCAGTCTCCCTTACACCATCTGCTCTGCTGCAGCTGTGGTTGGGCAGAGCGCACATGAGGTCAAAGCAAAGGACAGAGCACATGAGGCTGCAAGAACAAGGGACAGAACCAACACTCAAAGCACTGGCCAGCTGGTGTTTGCAGTAATTCACCTCTTCTGTGTCCTACACCTTGTCTGAGACTTTTAGGGACATGTACACACACCTCAAGACACAGTTGGCAGCCACCCCAGCACAGCCACTAGTAACAACCAGCAAAGGATGCCAAGACACTGGCCTCCCTCAGCACAGACTCACTGAAAAGCTGCTTCAAGCCAACACCAAAAAAATGATAAAGATTCCCACCAACCTCTGCCACTCCTGTTGGGGTCTGAAGTGGTATTTCAGGAGGCATTCTCCTCGCACAATGGGCACACTACACACAGCCTCTTCTTCCTGCAGGGAGAAGTGACATTACACATGTTCCTTGCTGAAGGGCATGAGGTACACAGGCAAGCAGGGCCTGTCTTGCCTTGCTCTGGTAGGTGGTGAGCAGAGGGAAGATCTCTGGGTGGATGAGGTTCAGCTGAGTCTGGATCTTGTAGCTGCGGGGGTTGTGCACTGCAGCGGAGTTTTCATTGAGCACCAAGTGCTGAGTTCCAGGTCCAAATCTGTAAGAGGACAATCAAAAGCACAAGAGTTATAGACCCATGTTTAGAGTTGGGAGTATACACATGTGAGCCATCGCTATCATCTCATCTAAGCCAAAGCCCTGCTGCCAGCCAAGAGCTATTTCTATTCTGCATCACAAGAACACGCTGCTTCCCAACAGCAATGTGAAACCAAGTTATCAGAAGATCATACACCTTTCCAGCCACTGCTGGTAGCGGCTGTCTCGAAGCACTGACTCTGGAGTCATGTGGATAACCAAGGCCACCTGGTTCTCAGGAAGTTCCTCCTGGTACCTGGAGTACAGAAGGAATACCCATACTTCAGTCCTCCATCACCTCAGCATCCCCTCCCCTCTCCCCACTCTGTGCTACCAGAGATGCCCTGCCTGGAGGGGGCAGAGAACAGCCCAGGAACTCTGGGCTCCACATCACAGTGGACACAAGGCTCCATTGGGCTCAAGCCCACCATTTGCTGACACCTCCTCTCCCCCTTCAAGGCAGCTCCTCTCCTCCAAGCACAACATCATCTCCAGAGCCTTTCAGAAGACTAATGTGTTTATGCACAAGCCCTACAGAGATGTTACACGTGGTCCAGGCTTGCACTGCAAAGGGAAGTGGCTGTCTCTACAGTGCTCCCCAGTCAGACACCACTGCACATTTCTTTCTCTGAAGACCCTTAGAGAGGTCTGTGACAGTGACAGAACCCCCCCAGCTCCTGTGCAGACCAGCCTTTCCCAGGAGGCTCAGAACACCCCACCAGCCCTTTTGTGCAGCTCCTTAACAGTACCAAACAGCTTAGACATCAGCCACAAGAACCAGCCCATCTAACAGAACAAGAACTTCTCTTTCACAAAGTTCAGCACAGATGTCTTCCCCCAAACACTCCAGGCCACCCACCCCCACTACCTTCGGAAGGTCTCATTTTCACAGACTGCATCCACAAAGCCCTCATGAGGGCACTCCAGCACAATGAACACTGGGCCAGGATCAGTCGGGGTGCACAGTTCTTCAGGAAAGAGCTGCAGGCAGGTACACAAAGATCATACCACAATCAAGCGACAGACACAGCCCTTCTTGCATCATTATATCCAACTCTTTCGGCAGCTGCTCTGACAGGACTCTGCAGACAGAAGCTCTACAAACCCAGCCAGTGCAGTTCTTCCCTTTCTGGTCCCTTTATGCAAGTTCGCAGTTTGCTGTGCAGCAACAAATCCAAACCCTGATCTCGAAGTAAACCACAACCTCATGTAAGGAATGGAATTTTAGCAGCTTCTATGTTCCCACATCAGATTCTTCAGCATGCTTAAATAAATAATTAATAAATAAAAGAGGGCAGCTTTGTGAAGTTCTTATGACACAGATATGTCAATGCTATCTTCCACCTTAGGATCTTCACCTACAGATCAGCTGGGAGGTGTGTGGGCTGCCCTAGGTGATCCTGCTCTGGCAGGGATGTTGTACTAGGGATCTCCAGAGGTCCCTTCCAATCCTTACCATGCTGCGATTCTGAGAGATGAACAGAGCTGGCTCTGCCTTTCACTTCAGACCAGCATTTGAGATATATTAAGACACTGCACATGGGAACCATTTAACTTCTTTTGGTCTCAGAGGTGTAAACAGGCTAAGCAGGGAGCAACAGCTACACAGGCATTTAAACTCAGGATTTAAAATATGCAGGGATTCACTCCTGGACTTGCACCAGCAAGGGGAGGTGAAGAAGCTCTGGCAAACAGAAGACATACAGCCATGCTCACAAGTGAGTTCATTATACAAGTGCTAATTATACCCCTGCAATAGCCCCAGACACACACCCTGTACTGCTCCAGAGGCAGCCACTCAAAGCCAGGAAAACCCATTCCAGCCTGTTAGCAGGGATGAGAGGGAACAGGTAGACAACCTGTGCCTCAAGAATGGGTGCAAAAAACCAGCCAACCAACCACATCCCAATATCTACTGGTAGGCAAAACATTCTGCACAAAAAGATACTGTTACCCTGGGAGCCCAGTAAAAGAGGAAGGATGGCAAAGACACATCAGGAAGCACAGGTACATCTTACCTCTCTACCTTCAAAAGTTACACTCTCCCCATTTTTGAGAGCTGTAATTATGGGAAGAATGGCTGGAGTTCCCCTGAAAACAAGGCCATAGAAATATTTAGCTTGCTAACACCAACATGTCTGGGCTTGTATGTCCCCAGGCTTGGATCTCGCACTCACACTGGCAGGCCCATCTCCTGGGCTTTAGCTGCTAGGAATTTTCCCTTCTTTGGGTGAATCTAAAAAGAGTGAAATGAAACAGAATTAGCAGTCAAATAAAGAGATCCAGCAAACAAGATCCACATACTTCCAGTTCAAGTGTTTCCCTGCAAGCCAAGGGATTTTTTTATTTTTTCTTTTTCTCAGTTCCACAGCCACCAGTCTAATTTACTCCCAAAAAGCTTTTACTAGACTTTCTGTTTTCCCAAGATTATGCTGCTGCTTTTTGCTCCCTTTAGCCAGGTAAGCAGCAGACTTCCCTGCTGTAAGCATTAAGTGAGAACAGAACCTGTGAATTCTTAATTGGCTGCTCTATAAAGAACACTTTGTAAAAAATGTCTCTAGTTTTTACTCATGCTACAGTTACTCTGACCTTTGAAAAGCAGAATCACAAAAATCACTTCAAAGTCCTGATTGAAAATACTATCTCCTATTATATGCATTTAGTGAGAAGAAATGTCCTAATGACATGAGGAAGCATTTCTTTACCTAGAGGTTGGTCAAACACTGGAACAGGTTTCCTTGAGAGGTGGTCAATGTCCCAGGCCTGTCAGTGGTTAAGAGGCATTTGGACAACGCCCTTAAATAAAGTTCTTTGACTTGTGGTCAGCCCTGAAGTGATCAGGCAGCTGGACAAGATGATCATTGTAGGGCCTTTTGCACTGAAATACTGTGTTCTACATGCTATCCTACATCAATTTAGAGATCTTTGTGTCCACACTTACTTTACAAAGGAAAGCCATCACCAGATCAGGATGCCTGCTCACACTCTTCTGTTCATCACCTGCAGAAGAAAGCATAACTATTCAGAATCATCACTATTATTTCTCCTGAAGTCAAAAATGTCAATGTTTGGTAAAGCATTAACAGGAACAACACAGAGCAGCCAACCTGGAGCCCAGCAGCAAAATGTTACAAACACCTAAGACCAGAGAGCTCATGGTTTCAGCTACAAGGAACCAGAATAAAACCCCAAGCTGAAAAATAATCAACCCCAACCAACATCAGCTCCTAATTAAATTACAAAGGCTGAAGTACCCATTCCAGCCAGGGAGAAACTACTAGAGGGACTGATCACACTCCAGGTAGGAATCGCATCCAATTTCTAGGCCTTATTAGTTCTGTATCAGCTCCCAAAATACCAGAGCTCATTCTGCTCCATGGAACCTTCAGCTGAGCTTCTCTACAAACCTCATGTCCAGACAGCAAATGGCTCAGAGGACAATCCTTAATTTGGCATTATTTCATTAACGTTAAAAAGGTCCTTCCATTGTATTCACCTTTTTTCTTTGGACTTTCTTGGTCCTTGCCTCCTTCCGAGCTTTGCTGTGCAGCTTTTGGGGATCCAGGCCTTGTGTCTCCTTTGGAGCTATTTCCACCTTGGGTTGATGCTCCAGGACTCTGAGGCAATGTACTTTCAGCGGCTAGTGGTTTTCCTGTCCCAAATCCAAGAAAACCAGACAAAGATCACTCAATCAAAAGGGACAGGTAAGAAAAGCATGAGTATCAGTTCTTCTTCCCTGGGTTTAAACTGCACCAGAACACAGAGCTCTTCCCCCCCAAGCCTGATCCACACTTGTACACTCCAGTCACTTATTTCAGGAGCCATCTGTCATTCAAATCCTTCAGTTTCTCTCCAAACTGCTAAATTCCAGCAAGTCTGTGCTTATGCTATAAGTATCACAGTTTCCTGCAGCAGGAATACTCAGATGGATAAGAAAGCCAAATCCAGTGCTGTTTCATGTCATTCTGCACACCCACACCCAAAGGCATAAAACCAAGGTCCTGACTCAGCAGATCTTGTTTCTTTGAGAGAGATCTTTCTCCTGAGAGAAACATGCAAATTAATAAACCTCTCCTTACTCAAGCTCGCAAATTAAAGTTGCTTCTTTAACCACCTTAAGCACAGTTATCAAACAAGGGCTTCTCCTGTCTTAACTACAGCATCACACGCTCACCGGTAAGAGGTACTTGGTAGACTGTCATCGTCTCGTCCTTATACTCAGGCTCTGTGTGCAACTGCACAGCTGGGTAGGGATCAGAAACCAGCATTAGCAAGTTCGTAAGAAGAAATTCATACTCTACAAAAATCCAAATCAGGAAAATATTTTTTTTATTGCTTAAAGCCTGCTGAGTGTCCCCCTTCCCTTTCTCTGCCCAACTGCAAAGATCAATTAATACAAGTTTTCCTTCCTGGAAGTTCTTGGGGTGGATTTGAAGAGTGTATCAGACCAAGAGAAGCGTTTCAAACTTTCTTTGAGCAAATCTGAACCAGAGGCATTCATTTTGAAGTTGTTACTGTTTAAAGCAACCTTGGCTACAGCCAAAACAAGAAGTTCCCAGTTCATATTTGTTACACATCACTGGCCTACATACCTAAATCCATTCTTTTCAGGGGCCCAGGAAAAAGACGAATCGCTTTTAAGTAGTTTTGCTGGAAAAGAGACAGTATATCAGGTGGCCGCACCAAACCAGAGAGGTTAGAAGCACCACTTTCAGAAGTTAGGGTTACTTTGGGTGAAGTCAACAGCTCAATGCCAAGCCAGGCAAAAACCATCATAACATGGCCAGACTGAGAGCACTGGATCAGTGCCCCACCTCCAGTGGCCATTACTCATTTAAAAAGAAAAGGGAAAATAAAGAACCGCTCTCCCCATCATTTCTATCAATATAATTAGTCATCAAATTTTTGCAAGAAAATAAAACAATGCTGAGCATTGTCAATTTTCAGCCTAGACATGGCATTAGGCTGGCCAGGATCACATCAAGAAGGAGATCAGAGAACAAGTTTTTAATAAAAGAAAATGTGAAGGGAGAACAAAGGACACCCTTTTTCCAAAACATGATATACCAAAATGTTAGCTGACAAGGCAGTTTTAAGGAGCAGAAATCAGATGGTATCATGTGGGCAATTGCAGAAATTTGTTTTTTTGAAGCCAGCTTTTCTGGCAGAACCTTCAGGCTGCATTGTCTCAGACCACCATTTTACACCTGTATAATGATTTGCTCCTTTGCCACCAGCTCTACCAGTTCGAAGGCAAGCTTTAACATGTGTTCACTCGCCCTGCTGTGAACTCTTCCTACTTACCAGCTTTGGCGGCCCCAGGAAAACACATCTCTGAAGCCCCATAGCCTTTAATGTGAGAATCATACCTAAAAGAAAGCAGGAAAATGGCTTTATCATGGCCCCACCAACTGCTGGGAGATCACACAAGAAAAGTTCCTCTCAGCACACAGGAGTTCTGGGCTGGTCCATGAAGGCCAGAACTGAACTCAAATCCACCCTCCATTTTGCCTCAGCTTTGTGGCAGTTTTAGCAAGTCATTTTTCTCCGCAGATAAAATATCTCAAACCTCACAGTCACAACATGGAGCAAGTTACCTGCGCATATTGTTAAGTCTCCTCCTTTCTTGGGGATTTCCAGAATTTTAACACACAAAATCCTAAGTGACCTATTCTAATCTTACACTGCTCTGAGGATAGGGGTGGGACAGAAAACTCTGTAGATCCCTTTGAATTCAAATTAGTCTGACTCACAAACAGCTCTCTGCTGGAATTACAACACTGGTAATGCCAACATTAGGAGAGTGAAGCTGGGCACACAAGGGAGGCAGCACCTCTCCCACCACGTGTTCATAGGCATTAGTGCTGTTGTAGAGGCCACACTGCAGCAGGCAGCACCGCAGAGCGCCATGTACAGTCCTGCTGCTCTGACAGCACTTTTCCTCTCTTTACGCTGCAGAAGAGACCCCATGCACCACCCCGCTGGGCAGCCTGCAAAGCAACCACCCATGGCCTAGAAAGCTGCTACCTGCAGCTGGACCTTGCAAGAGGAACTGGGGCTAGGTCACATAGGTCACACCCCGGCAGCTCCCCTCCCCCACTCACCTGGCAGCCCACCGACGTTTGCCCAGACCACCCGGCTGAGGAAGATGCTGTCCAGGTGGGAGATCTTCAGCCTGAGAGGGGAGAAGGGGGGGGCTGTGAGGGAACAAGGACCGACGCGGCCCCAGGGCCGCCCCCC
>JANHFX010021389.1:0-58199 GCA_027560015.1 Chloroceryle amazona | reverse complement strand
TTGTTGTGATGGCAAAAATAAAACCCTTCTCCAAAGAGAAAGAAAATCCTCAATTATCAAATTACTGGCCTCAACAGCAGGGAAAAGGACAACCTCTCAGAGGTTTGGAGGATTCGTGGGGACTTATTAGGAAAGACACTGTGGACAGCAACTTGTGTCAGTAAATTGAAGACCTAGATGGTCTGATTCATTAAGATAGAAGAGAGAAGAAACTGAAGCAGAAAATAAAGACTTATCAACAACAGAATAGAATCATAGAATAATTCAGTTTGGAAAAGACCCTTAAGATCATCAAGTCCAACCATAACCTTAACACTACCAAGTTTACCACTAAACCATATCCCTAAATGCCACATCTAAACATCTTTTAAATTATGAAAGAACAAACCCTAACTCCTTTTCGTAAGGTCAACACACTTTATGGTTTTTTATCTGCTCCAAATCACTGTTAAAACATTAATTCTGGGCTTATATTTGTCAATAGGTAAACATAACAGACAATATCTTGACTTAGTTGTAATACACTGTGTATCTGGCTTTTAGGTTCAGCCTGGAAAAACTCCATGTGGAAATACCCTTGAAAATAGAAAGTTTTCCCTTGAAAAGGAGGATTGCTTAGCACCATATCACACATGGCCACAGGGTGTGTAGAAAGAGGTACAGAATGTCTAGCTTGGAAAAAGGATGTCTGGGACCTTATTTGGTCCTACAAAAGATCTTACACCAAAATCTTAGACCAAATAGGTCTAGCCCTCAATAGCTAAGATACGTAAGATGACTGCTGATAAGAATTTGAAATGTAAAGTTGCAAAGACATAAGAGATGCAGAAGACATAAAAAAAAAATAAGGACATTAGCAAACTCTTAGTGGTGAGTTCTTTCCAGTTTATTTTGGGAGAAGCTTTGCTTGGACATGGGGTTTCAAATAGGATTCAGAAGTACATTATCTACCATAAATAAAATGTTTTCTGATTTGATAGCCTCTTGTCTATAGTATTCCCAGAAGGGGATGAGGAAGGATTAAATCCAGGAATACAGTTTATCATGTGGCTGTACTATCCACTGGGTTACCAGGTCAGAGAACTCCAATGGATTATTAATATACCCCATAATTTCCTTTGCTTTCTTTACAAGCATAGAGTAAGAAAAATACTTCAGATTGAACAGAAGATTTTATATGATACAGAAGAAATGTTTTCCCACATGTTCTAGTAATAACCTCACCACTAATTAAATGTTATTAGAGCTGATTTTTCCTTTGATTTCTTGGTGCGATTTATAGGACAAAAAAACCCCCACTTATTCATTGCAGCACACAAATAAGTGTCCTCAGCAGTTTTTGTAGCATAATGAATATACTTAACAGGATATGAACTTCAAGGTGGTGGTTGCTTTTTTTTGTTGTTGGTGTTATCTTTGTTTTGTTTTTAAACATTTATGATGTGTGAGATTTAAGAGGAATGTGAGCATCTCAGCCTGATGCTATACTTTGCCATCAGAAATCTGTCTGACATATTTCTGTGAAGTGGATGGAAAAATCCCCTCTGAACTGCTATGATTTCCATTGTTCTGCTCCTCTTTTACACCCTTTCAAAAAAAAAAAAAAGGATTGGTACTGTTTGGGCAGCACTCATGCAAAACT
Source organism: Chloroceryle amazona (assembly GCA_027560015.1). Classification (NCBI taxonomy): domain Eukaryota; kingdom Metazoa; phylum Chordata; class Aves; order Coraciiformes; family Cerylidae; genus Chloroceryle; species Chloroceryle amazona. The sequence goes on along the minus strand of JANHFX010021389.1, from coordinate 56,557 downwards.
CACTGAAACACTGCATTTGAGCAGCCTTACCCATATGAACTTCTGAGACAGCAATCAGAAGGAGCTGACCATGCATCTCCAGTGCTCTGTCCTCTGAGTTACTGGGCAAAAAGAGGATAGGAAACAGACAAATCCAATTCAACTTTGGAACTCCTACATGTTGATTTAAGTCTGCTGGGATGGTTTGTTTTATCATGGAAGCCAAAGAAGCTTCTCCTGTGTGCATCCAAGACCATTAAATTCACAACCCTCTGTCTACTTTAGTTCTTAAATTACATTACCAAAAAGGAATAGAAAAATGCAGCAATTTCATTAAAATTCACACCAGTACCTAGCCATATAGAATTTCAATGAACATTGAGACCACAAAATTTGGTGAATATCCAATAAAACCCTTTACAATTGCTAAAGATAAGGTCCTGCAAGGCATCCAGATTTTCTGTGTGTAGTCTAGCAGCTTTCCTACTGTGCCAGACTTCAAAAGAGCCCCATATGAGTCCCTAGGCTCTCAACAAGGACAGCACTACCAGAGGCTTTGGGAACCTACCATCTTCCACCTTAGGAGTTGTCATTGGTTGGTTTGTCTGCATTAGTGCAACTGAAGCTACAAGTCCACCTTTGTGGGGTTACTCACAATCTGGGCAAAGCTGAAAAGTATTTCAGGCAAGTCCACTTTATTTTTATCTGTAACCATAATAAAGCATTGTCCTGTAGTGGCTGAAACCATTTTGAGAAACATTTGAGCCTGTTAGACAGAGTCCTAAGAGCTCAGCTTCTCCTCTAATTTATGCTACTGAAATGGGATTTAAATGAAGGAATCAAGACTGGTGGTGAAATAAATAGGCAATTGCCCTCTTCTCTTTTACTATTACAAAAGATGACTCCACTACACATAACACCTTCGTGTACTGGATAAGAGAAGATACCCTCATGACAAGTATGACTAGCCATGTACACACCTAAAAACGTTATATAGATTAAGGAGCTGGAGCTTCTTTGCCTATGATTTTTTTTGTTTTTTTTTTTTCATATCATAAATTAGTATCTTTGCCTTTTTCCCTTCACCAAACTGCTCAGGACCACTGAAGATTTCTCTTAGCTTATTTCCAAAGCAGTAATATATTAGTCTACACAACAGGGCTTAAACATGCCCATCACATGGATGATAAGCCAATTTTGTTTCCTCGTCACCCAGAACATCATTTTCCCCACACTACCTTTCTCCCTCTTTCTCTAACACCCCTCTCCCACTCTACACTGTACAGCCAAAGGAGCACTTTGACAATAAAAATATGCATTAGTGAATCCACTGTGCCTTCAGAACATCTTCTCCTTATTACTCACTACTGAGTCATGGAGCAGAAGATGGGTGTCTTAATCTTGAAGGAAGGACAATGATACAATATATTTCCATCAGGTGCTGGAAGAAATGTTACAACCAGCTCTATACAGAATTCAATTAGGGGAAACAAGTTTGTATTAACTTGTATAGATGCCATAATACTTTCAATCTATTTCCATTTCATCTCTTTCCTCTGAAAGACTGTTAACTAATCACAACATTAGATTAGTTCTGTTAAAACAGTAGGCGATCGATTTTGCTTTAATGTCTGGGGAAAGAAATTTAAGGATTCCCAGATGTTTTATGGAAATCACTAAAAAAGATTCAATTGAGAAGCAATTCTGACACTAACTACCCAAGTATTTCTATTACAGTGCTATCTGGACATTTTTATATCATGAGGCATTTCCTATTTGTTCAGTAGGAAACGTGAATAGACTCAAACAGATGAGGTTTCACCTGTTTGTGCCTTAAAGGCAGGGCTGTACCAAATTAATGTTTGGTATATTCCATTTGGCTTTTAGTTCTATATATCTGAGGAGAAGACATTGCCACAATATTAATTTAACATCTCTGATTTTAATGCCAGTGAATGCCAGGAGAGCGTATGAGGCCTTCTGTTGGAGATTATCAGGTGCCTCCACAGAGCAGTGCCAGATGCTGATCTAATGCTATGGTAAAAGTGAAAGGGAAATTTTTGTTCCTTGATTCTGAATCATTACCATTCCATCCCCTTTAATATTTGGAAAAACTAAACCATTTTTTTTCTTTCTTTTCTTATTTGTGTGCATGCATATTCATGGGAATATAAAAAGTATAGTATTTGTGCATAGCTGATAAATGAGTATGTAGAAAAGTAATGTTTGGAAATGAGAAAATAGTTTTACCAAAAAACTTAAACATTCTGTTATTCCCAAATCTAGACATGCCATTTAAATTTGCTGTTCCAACAAGATGACCTTTTGAGGCAGTTTGACATTTAACTGCCTTCCTTTTTTGCAAAACTTTATCAGCTTCGCGTGGTAGCCTGACTTTCTGATGCTACTATTTTTCCTGATGAGTCATGAACCATCTGGAAGAAAATCCTTGTTTTGATGCTTGACAGAGATCATTTCTTGTGCATGAATTTATGTCATATTTATGTTAACATTATCAGACTTATTAATTTCCATAAAGTTCAGGTTCCAAAACTTCATAGGGGGCATTGCTGAATAACTGCACCTATAGCCTCTTTGTGTCAGTCAACAATGGTTTTGCTCTAGCTTCATATTCATCGTGGTGATAAAGAAAGTTAATGAGAAAATAAAGCTGAAGCTGCATCCTCTGTGCAGATGGCATATATTTGATGGGTCAGATCCTCTCACATGAGATGCTTATTGATTTACTCATTTCATTTACAGTCTGTGTCATGTCATTAATCCAAAGTGCAAGATCTTCATTGTAGGAGTTATTTAACTTGGAAAAGGATAGTCTCATGGTAAAGGCACTAAGCAAAGGACATATTTATTTCCCATCGTCCATTTCACAAATTCTTGACAGAACAGCAATGAATTCAAATCCCCTTTTTAGAAGATGTTTTCAAGAGCTGTGTTGTAGACTATGAGACCACACACAGCAAAGGTGATGGAAAGAATTGTCAGGCTGCCTCCAAAGGACCACTTCATAAAGATGAGGTCAAGATCTGGAGAACAGGTTAGATACATGGCTTAAGAAAGCAGTAAGAGAAATTGCATGCAGTAACTTAACCCAAAGTATTTTGCAAAGTAGCTGATGCACAGCTGAATCCAGACTTGCAACTTCTAGCAACTGGCACAGAAACTATGTGAGAGAGAAGTGCTGACTCCTGCCCATGGTATCTTTGTACCAGACTTCATCACCCTCTTAGCTGAGGCAGCAAAATGAATGGGGTGTCCATCTCTGAGCCACTGCAATTCAGAGCTTGATGTATTCACTTCAAGGTCCACTTGGAGAAGTGCCTAAATCTGTGGTGATTACATCCATCTCTCCAATGGACAGCACAGGATTTACAGGGCCAACTCAAGTTTTCTCAGTAGGGGAAGCAAAAGCGTGTGTTACCCATCTGGGCTGAAAATTAATGTGAGCCCCCTCCTGTCCTGGGAAGCAGAGGGCAAGGAGGAGGAAGAAGGGCTGAGATGGAGGCTTGGAGTTAGAGACACAGAAAGCTGTGTTGCTTCCTTTTGCATCTCTCCTAAGAGTGGGCTAAGCGAGATGGTAAGAAGCCACTTTCAGCAGAACCACAGGTCTGTGCGCCCCAGTCCAGCTCAGCAGTGAGCAGAGATTTCTGGAGATGTGCCACAGCAGTGGAGCTACGATCTTCTTGATAGCCCATCCTGATGCCTGCACTGCCCCTCCTGCTGTGCAGCCACCTGGTCCTGTATGCTATGTTTTTAGGGCACATCACACTGGAGCTAGCTTTAAAGTAGCAACCAAATACTTGCAAGAGTGGTGACTGCAGCAGCAAGAGCCCTGAAGAGATCAGATAACAAAATTTTCATCTTTCTCCTGAGTTCCTTTAAGCTGTGTGGGGCTGCAGCTGGCCTGAGCACCAGAACACTTTCCCGATGAGGCTGCAGAGCAGGCAGAGGAAGAGAAGGAATTTAGCCCCTTCGGTTATATACATATAAATGCATATAAGCTTTCTGTTTGTTCAAGGTGGAGGCACGTAAATTCCCAGGCAACCATGGCTTTTGGGGGAATCTCAAAGCTCTCTTGATTATCACTCCTAAGGCATAGACTAAGACTTGACCATTTCCATTTCCAACTGAATATTTATTACTTTTTTCTATGTAGTGCTGTCTAGTGCTTAGTACAACTGGTCCTAAGTTCAGTGAGGAGTTTTATGAACCACTGCTAATACAAACTGTATCTTAGCAATACTAGTGATGAATTCACAGTGCTAGAAAGCAGCAATTTCCAGCTAAATCATAATAAATTCAGTAAGCCTAAACCTGGATAATCTACTGTGTGTTCAGTACAATGCCTGCGTGCCATGAAAAGCAAATATGAAAACCTGCTTACTAAAAATCCACACCGTCCCCAACCCCCCCCCCAACAAAAGAAACCAAGCTGTTCTTCCAAGGTGATTGCTCCTCCTTTCTGCCTCCCCCACCTGCTGCTCTTAGCTTAAAAGCAGAGAGAATAGATATGAATTCAAACTAAGTCTTCCTTGGAGGTATGCAAAGGACAATCCAATGAATAATGCTGTGGGAGTGATTTGTAGTTTTCCCCAAAGCCTGAGCTGATTTCTTATGAATAGAACACAGCCTGCTGCTCTGTTGAAAGCCAAATCTATGACTGATTTTCTTTTAATACATTTATGTTAAAGAATGATCCTGCATTTGATTGTGTGACTGATCACTAACACATACAGCTGATATTCTGCCTGTGCAATCATAATTCTACACATACTGACAAAAGAAAAGAAAAAAAAAACAAACCACCATGTGTTAACTGACTGCCTTACTTCCTCATTTCACTAGTGCAAAGGTCATCTGATTCAAATTCTTTAAAGACACATCTGTTGAAAAGAAGCACTTTGGGTAATAATTTTAAGACTATATTTGAAGTGTAATTTAAAAGGATAGCATGTGTGGATTTTTACTAGAGTACCTTTTATTGGAAAGCTAAAAGTTGGTAAAAAATTCTGGGATTACATAACTGAATTTTGAATGTTGTTCTTAATTAATGAAGTTGACCAGGCTTGCAATTTTCCTTGAGTAACCAGATATAAACAAGATCAAGTTTTATGTCTCAGAGCAGAAACTAACTCTCTCTGTAGGACTGGGGGAATTAAATCCTGATATAAGTCAGAATTTATTCAGAGTGCTTAAATACAGGCTTATATCTCAGGATCTGAATGGAAATTATTTATCACAAAAGAGTGAAAATAAACTTTGTATTGTCCTTATCTCTGCTGGCCTGATTCTGTAGGTGATCATTTCATAACTGAAACCATGCTTCTATCCAGAGAATTCTGTGTTTAGGGACAAGACCCAGGAGATGGTTCGATGCACAGGTAGAGTTTTCCTCTCATGGGTCTCGCCCACAAAGGAGGAATGTTGCTGAGTTTCCATTCGGCAGGGGACATCTAAGTTATTTCATAATGGTGTGTCCTCTCCAGAATGGAATAAAACCCATGGGAAAAAGCTTGTGCTTTTAGACATCTGTGAGAAATGACATCAGATGACTCATTTAAGGCCTGACCCATGGCTGGAAGAGGAATAAGGTCTTTAAAGAGATGAAAATAGCAATGGACAGAGAATACAGCATAATATCTTTCCCTCCTAATTTCTGTGCATTAAAGAGATATCTTGTTTTTTACTGAGAAATATAATTTTCCTGGTTCCATGCCATCACTCTCCCAAATCAGGGGTAAATCTGGGAAAAATGTAACCACTAAAACAGGCCACAAATGACAGGTGGAAAAATGTTAGCAATGTTGGGGCCACACTGGGTTCAGATACTCACACTAAGATCAAAGTGAAAGTCAGCCACCTTTTTATCTCAGGAAGCACTTCCTTGTACATCTGGTTTGATCCTGTCTGATGCATCACCATTACTTGAATGAGCTACTCATCACATTCAAAAGCTACTCCTCCTAGATGATGATCATTTGTATGGACTACTCCAGTATCCATCATCTGAGCGATGGAGCCAGTATCTCATCTGACAGTGTTATTTTAACTATGTTGCTTCTAAATTTTAAGGAGGGATGACAACATCGCTGTCAGGAGCATTACATGAGCACTGTACGCAGACAGCCAATAAAGGATTAACTCTTCTTTTGCTACAAATCTAGTGGTGGCAGGAAGTTATACTGACCTGTTGAAAAAGACTCTAATTGTAATTTTCCTGGGATATGTTTATACCAACAAAAGGTGTGAGTCAAAACATTTAAATTACATCTATATTAGCTAACAGCAAATTACCACTGCCACAACTATTGCTGACAATATCATGGGGAGTTGGTTTTACAAAGCACATCACATTGCCTCTGGTTATGAACTCAGATTGTTCACCCACACTGAAGTCTGCTATTATATCTGTGGTTTAGACAAAAATCTCCTATTAATTTCAAAGGCATTTAGTAATCGAAATAATTTTTGAGGTTCTGACCCATAGATAATTTTACAGAAGATAAGGCTAGAATTGAATGTGACTGTTTCTCACATACCATCAGGCAGCCATTTGTCTTTTTGAGCAATGAAATGGTTAAGTGGTGATAAGTGTGTCAAATGTGACACAAAAGATGCAATCAATAGTTGCTAATTTTTTTAAAGGGGAAAAATCCTTTGGCATTAATCCCCATGATTCACGAGAAATAGAGGCAGGCTGGCAAAGTTTAAATGATTGAAAATGATGCCTGTGGCCTTCTGCAAAAATCTGATTACAGCTCAAATGATCGATGGGTTGCCATTAACTGAAGGAAAAAAAAAAGTTCAGCAACTGAGCCAAGTAAATCAAGAAAGACCTTTTGAGTTTACAATGAACACTTCAACATGATTCAAAAAGTGTTTTAACCAAGATTTCATTTTCTGTAAATATATGTTGCCTTCAGATTATGAACTATTCATTTCCATGACTCTCTTTTGAGCCAGGATTTCATTTGGCATGAAAAGATGCCCAGCTTCCCCTGCCAGCTTTTCAAGGCTTCATTTGATTTACTTCAATGACATTGGAGGACTTGCAGCTTTTCCATCTGAGGTCTAGCAGAAACTATCCTCTTTTCAGTGATAGGTGGATCAGATGCATGAAACTTTAAAACTTTCATTGTGCATTTGTAGAATTCTTCTTTTTTTTTTTTAATACCTGAAACCATTCTATTTTTTTTAACAAGAAAACTATTTTCAGATTCATGAAAATACACTATGAATTTCTGTCATGACTGTCAAACTCATTCCACTGCAAAATAAAAAGAAAAGCGAACAAAAAAAATATTTTTTCAAACATTATAAGCAGTGAAGTAACAGGTGTGACTGCTTAACTGACTGAACTGAACGCTGCTTTCATGTTAGAATTATGTTTAATAATTTCAGGAAATCAGAAAATTAAAATATTTTATTTTGTTTTTCTTAGAATGTAGCATGTCTTAAAAAAAAGAAAATTGTGATTCAAAATGTACTCATTTTGTTTGACAATAAAAATATTATTTTCATAGACTGAGAGAGAAGAGGGACTTCCTGACAGTCACACTACCAAGAGAAAAACTGGCTCAGGAAAAGTTGTAGCTCATCTATGAATGTTTGTCCTAGCCTCAAATTAAGATCCAGATGTACCATTTTGTAATTTTTCTGCAACACCAGTACTTCATGCCTTTTCTTTCAAGAGCTCTGAACTGCAGTCTCGGCTCTGACACATACTACCTCTTCAAAACAGGGAAAATCCTGGTCTCTCTTTTTTTTTTTTTTTTTTTTTAATTCAGAAGAAGTTATCTGCAATTCACAAACAATATCTTCAAAGTTATACTGAATGCCCCTTCGACTTTTTTACATGAGATCAGAAAAATTCCTACAACATCTGTGTTTTGGCGATGACCTGAACAGCTCTCAAGTGATTTTTTTAGTATACTTGAGTCTACTGCCAAAGCATAGATAATGCTGTTGACATCTTTACCATGGAATATGCTCTCCATACATTAAAACGAACTGGAAATAACATGTATCATTAAAGTAGCATTTGAGAATTTTAAAATTAAAATAAATCACGTAAAGCAAGCAGAAGAGCAACAGACAACCTCTGCATTTACTAGGCCTCCTAGAGAGCTCTGTGATAAATGAATTATGGGTAAGTTGATTTCAGTTTGGTTTTATTGGCACAGTGTAATGTAGTTTTTTGTTAATTAAGAAATCGAGCATAACCTGACATTATTTGGGGAATAGGATTATGAAGATGTGATTTTATGTTAGAATGCTGTGTAAATAGACTCATTTCCAAATTGTTAGAGCAGTAAGAATTTTGATAAGCTACCTGGATTGACTGACTGACTATAACAGGATAACCTTCATAATTATTGCTGAAAAGATAACAACATAACTGAAAATACAATAGATCAAAAGGAATTACAGTATAAAGAAGTGCACATTAACATAAAGGTTTGAGACTGATGCAGAAAGTAAATAAATAAAATTGAACATTTAGGTGGCATTCTTTGGAACTCCATATGTAAAAACTTGTGGCAGTCTTGTCCATAAAAAACAACGTGGGTTTATGGGCAGAAAAAGAACACCTTAGTTCAGAAAGTTGAAGGTCTGCAATGATCCCGTTGTTCTTTGCATGTTCACAGCACATTGTAAATCCCCTCTCTTTCCTAAAGTGTAGCATTGTAAAGTGATACTTTTAAACAGCTCCTCCTCATGCTGATGAAGGCCCAGGCCCCATAAAGCACAAAAACCAAATGCCATGTGAGACTCCTTCCCTTTCTTCTTCCCTGTACTTCATGGCTGGATCGTCCTTTGCTACATCTCTGATGAGGATCCAAAGCGGTCTTAGAAGAGCCTCTGTTAATGGGAACTGTCCTTGCTGAGATAGATTCTCCTGCAAGAAAGCCACCAGAGGGAGTGATGCCATCAGAACTGCCCTTTGAATAAATCTATTTAGGATTGATGGAGCAGCTTAGTGTCAGCTCACTGGAAGATAAGTACTGCTTGTTGAGTGCTATTTTTAATTAAGTGAAGATAGCACTCCAGTAATCATGGGATTGATGATGCAGCAACTTGCCAGCTTCATTATAACTGAAAACATATTCCTAGGTCTGTCCTGGATTGCTCTTCAAGCACCTGTGTAGCAGCATCGTTCCCTCTCATTTCCAAGGAGACAGATTCAGTTTGGTTTGTAACCACAGAATCAGTTAGACAAGAAGTTATAGCAGAGTTAGGACTATTAGCTAAATGTGCAGGACTCCGAAGCTTTCTGGTTTATCACCACAGCTTTTTGTGACAACTTACAGGGCAAAATAAAGATCCCCAAAGCAACTAATTGAGGCTTGCCTGTTCCTGCTATGCTGGTCTAGTACAGCATGCAGAGCTTGGACATGGAAAGCTAACTAGTAGTTGTCTATGGGATTCCTTAATCAAGATGACACCATTGCCAGGTCAATATTTCCACGCCTCTGAAGAATTTCACTGAAAAAGCCCATAGTCTTGAAATGCTGAATTGGTGCAGTTCCTTTCAGGTTTATCCACACTGGTTCACATGGACAAGCCCAGAAAGACACTAAAGATACTTTGGACCAGCCTCACAGGAACCAGTCAGCCAGCCTGAAAATGTGGCCTCGAGAGCCCATGCTTAGAGCAACAGCTGGGTCCTACAAATCCAAACCCCACAGTGCAAGATAACATCTTAGGAACAATGCTCCATGGAAGCTATGTTAGCTAGGCAGCCATGGGAACAGAAATGAGGCATGTCACCCTCACTGATGGTCTGGATATGCCTTCAGCAACGTACGTGTATGTTGGCCACAGCTGTTCAATTAAGTTCAGACAAAAGATCACCTCATGGCACATCTGGCCAAATTCCTGGGGTTATAGACAACATGTGTGAACCAACTCCATCTTTAAGTTAAAGATTCCCACATTATGAGATGTACACTCCTAAAAAGCATGGATCTAATGTTTAGAAAAAAAATAATAAATCAATCTGTCATTATGGTTAGTTTAGATTTTTTTGTTCTTGGGCCAATAATCTCTTTCCAAAAATGTTTATCTTCCCCATAAAACCTACCCAATGTCAGACATCATCATCCCTTGAAGTAGCCATTTTTTGTTGATTAGAAAATACTTTTTCTAGTCTTTTAGTAAGACTGGATCAAGATCCTTTATTGCATACACGATTGATTTTTAGCTCTTTGGTCCAAGTATGGGATCCTAACTGTACTTACAGTACAATGACACCCCACACCACTTCTCATGCACATATTAATGTCACAAAGCAGAGTGCACAACAAGTAGCGGAACTGGCATTTTACAGCAGTAATTGCTGAGTTCTCTTCCTGATGCTGCCACTAATCTCCACCATGAGCTTTGTAGATCCCTGCATCTCCCTTTTTCCTTCAAACAGGTGTGGCAGCTACACTTGCCTCCTTTCTGGACTATTTTGAAAGATTTTGAAAAAATTGTACTACAGCCAAGTATGATATTTTTTCCACACTACCTTTACTTAAACTTGCCTTCTGCACACTTCATATTAAGTACAACTACAGTCTGTATTTAATGAAAATATTTTCTCCTCTCCTGGCACAAGGGATTCTATCAATTGAAGAAAAATTGAGGGCATTTGAGATTAGGGTTATGAGGAAGCTTCACACTTGAAATAACCCATCCACCCCTTCTGTTTTAATTTAAAACCTACTTAAAACCCATATTCAAGTTTCCAGAGCATTTATAAGGTGCTTTAACACACATGAAGTAAATGAAATTATTTTGTAATGAAAGTCCTGTCATACATCATTAGGATCTTCCTCCTACCTATAGGGCCATTTAGAAAGCTGAATAAATCTATCCAGCTTTATAGCTGTAAGAGATGGTACATTAAGTTTGCTGGTTCCAGAGTGCCTGACAAAATCCAAACACCAGTATTCTTCATGTCCAGGAGGCTTTATCTTGTGACTTCCAAGTGTTGATGGGCAGAGATCTTCAGCAGCAAGTCCTTGGTCGGCAGCCATGAAGAGAAGTCCACGAGCTTTACAGACACATATTTATCACAATGCACACCAAAAGACGTGAGCGTTTAATTTGTAGTGAACTAAAATCTATCACTTCCTGATATCCACATTGGTCTTTTCAATGCACAGAAACCTGGTATTCTAGACCCTTATTTAGTCACAGTCTCCTGCAGTACTGGAACTTGCTATAAACTGCAGGCAGCTGTAGTCAACTCTCAGATCTCACAGCTGGGGTTACTGGAACCCCCATTACCCTGACCAACAGAGTAACTCTCCCAGTATTTACCATCCCCTCAGCTCTGAGAACACAGCTACTTCTGGGGCTGCAATACCAGCTGGGTCACAGAACTGGTCATCATTAAGAAGCATAAAATATTCGTGGAAACATATGTAAAAAGAAATATTACAGATTTGGGGCACTTAGATTTTAAATGAAAAATCATGGAAAATAGACACTTTGAATAAAAATATGCATGACCACAATCCCTTTCTTTTTTTCCCCCCCTGAAGACACATGTATTGGATTTACTTTCTAGCATCCCCAGCTGTATATGTCTTTGGCTCAGACCTAAATTATTTTTGTTCCTATTACGCTAGCATCATTTTCCATTATCCCAGTGGAAAAGATGTAATCAAACTAATGCATTTATCAGGTCTGATGCCGGTTCTGTGACATTTTGCTTTATGCTCTGCTGGAAACCTGACAGTTGCTTGGTTTCATTTGTGTTTCTACTATTGCTAGTTGAATAATACACAGGGAGTCAGATGCCTTTGAAAAAATGTAAGAGGAGAAAAAAATATAAGGGGGATTTAAATGGAGTAGGCTTTATTTCCTTTTTGCATTTCTTTTGTTGTAGTTAAGCAAAATAACCAAACAAGTGACCCACTCTTTCAAGTCTATTCAATCTGATGGGTTGCCTGCTCTGGTACAAGGGATTGGGGAGGGGGGCAAACATATGCCACCACCCCCCTCCCCAACTCCAGGCAAAATTAATGACTCATTGTGTTCTGGAAGAATTACCACAATGCTTATATGAACTAAGATTAAATCTAGCCTGAAAAGAGGTACTGAGTGTAATGTGTTTCATCAGCTGTCCATCAGCTTCCCATGCTATTAACTTTGAAGAAGACATTCAAAATAGTTCCACCCCCATTGGAAAAATAGTAAATAAGACAGAGGTATCAGACACAGGCTGAAAGCAGATAGTTGCAGACCAGACTAAGAATTAGTGTACTTGGTTTCTAAATCTATGAATGCATGGGGAAGAAGATGATGGAATTAGGGGAACATGTGGGGTTTTTTCTAAGAACAAAGTCCACCTAGCACCTCCCAAGAAAGTGAAGGGATTTAGACTTGTCTTTGACAATAACTCTGTGTCAGTGGCTGATCTGTTGCTATATTTACACTCTCATTCTCTGAGAAACACTACATTCTTTGGGCAATTTAAATATCCTAAATCCATTTTCTAAAAAGAGTTTCTAACTAATCAGCATCTTAGAGATGAGCAAAAAAAGTAAAATCTTTCCCTGTTTTTGGAGTTTTGATTGGTGAAAAGGTTATTGATTATCTTTTGGCAAAATGGTCTTTTGCTCATTCTTCTGTTTTGTTCTTCAGCAGATGAAGAGTTGAACCTAATAACAGCACCAAAAGACCAAACAAAGTCATTTCAAATGCATTGACCTGTACACAGTGGGAGTTTCAGAGCGTGAGAATGCCTGTTAGCTGTTATTTCTCCAACCTAACCCATTTTTTGATGTCCTGAAACACTCTATAGCTATCTTTGTGTGTGTTTTGTAGGGCTTCAATATCTTCATCAAGCCACTAACATAGCAAACAAACCAAAAAAAAAATAAAATTAAGTGTTGTTTTTAGCTTTCTTTTGCTCCTTATTGTTAAGGAAAATTGGAGAACCCATTCATCAGACTACATAGACTGCACCACTAGGGGCTAGTGCATGATAACCTTCTAACACTCTCCACTAGTAACCCTGTGATCACAGTAACCTAGCATCCTATTGGTAATACAAGAACACAGTACATACCCAGTTTAAAGTCTCCCTTTGCTCTCAACAGTTACTTGTAAATTGTCTTACACTTAAAATTAAACTCAGGTTTTAGCCATCTTTTTACCTCCACTCTGAAGGCAAACCCAGATTCAAACACTGTTGATAAACAGCTGAAAATATATGGTCATTAGACTCTGAAGGTCCTCTGTTCCAAAGCATTCTTGGACAAAGGTCTAGATATAGCTACCAGAAGAGATTTCCTTTTCCAAAGTCAGCTTCAGATGGCAAGATGGGGAGGCTCATCAAGGGGACACTTGACAGAGAGGGGGTAAAGCCTTCCAAGAGAAATAACCTTCATTTATCACTGTCACCTCTCTTCCCTGCATTTTATGTTTGTTTCCCATCAGTAAGCTTCCCCAAAGATCATATGGTACAGAAATAATTACAGTGCTGTAACTAGTACTATTCCCCTATTTCCTGACTCTTAACTGTGTATTAAATTGACCAGCAGCTACTTCAGAAGTGAAGGCTAGATATTTGTTGCATGTTACACACTGTTGCTCAATTTTATGTGCTTTAGTAGGGGGAAAGCACACTCTCAAGCTACACTTAATGTGCAAAGGGGGCGGAGTGAAAGAATAGAGAACAAGAAATATTCTCTCTGACCAGCCTTGCACATTTTTCTGGACCATGCTGGAAACTTGGCTTTTGGTTTAAGTCTCCATCAGTTTTAAAGAATCAGATATGCCCTCCACTCCACTAACTACAAATTAAAGCAGCCTAGATAATACTAAAACAAGTAGATAAAAACCCATGGAGACCATAAAATTGAAAGTATAGTGGAGCAAGCAAGTACAAGCTTTTGTTCATATGTCCATCTCCTTTCTGACCTAAGCCTCACCAAGACTACTGTGCTGAGCTGTTTGTAAGACAAAACAGTGCCAACAGACAGCATCTGCCCTAAAGGCAAAGCAACATAAATAAACAAAGGAAATAATACAGAACAAGGATTAAGAAGCATTTTATCATAATCAGCAACTGAATTTCTAAGCTGCCTGAAGAAATGCTTGTGCACCAAAATATTTGTCTGGGTTTTTTTTAAATATACCAGCTAGTCTAAGAGTAGAGTTCTTCTGATGACAGACTTTGCCTATACCATCACGTGGCCTTGGCTACAGTAGCACTATTATTTAAGGTCCTTGAGTATTTATATTTACATAAATTTTATGCTGCATTAAGCAAACCTTGAAAGGGAAGACCTATCTTATCACAACAGAGGTAATCTCTGTGCTAGGTACAGTATTCTTGCTAGCTTGGAAAGCTGGTCAAAGCAAGTACAAGGAATGGGTCAAAAACCCCCAACATTTAAAGCTAACATTGCAAATGTATATAAGTATTTCTGAGTCTTTATATTTTAGTAGCTGGATGTAAGGCAACTTCACCATCCTGCTCTCCAGAGAGATAATGCACTTAACTATTCCCTTTGAAATCTTGTCATTTACTCTGTTAATAAAACCCTACATTTTAAATGTTAAACGTTAAAAAAAAAAAAAACAAAAACAACAGTTCACAGATTTGTAACAACAGAAAGCCATAAGCATCTTTTCATCTCTGTCATAAAGAGATACAAGCAAGGGATGATGAGAACATACCTTTCTTGTCACACCCAAATGTCACATCTGGGTAAAGAAGTTGAAATTCTCACCTAAAAAAAAAGAAACCCAAAACCAAACACCACTCTTTAATCACCATAATGTTGTATGGCAGCCAGGAAAGGAAAAAAAAAAAATAGAGATGAAATTCTCAAACCTGTAAGGACCAAGAGTAGGAGAGGGACACAATCATAGAGCACAAGAGCAAATCAGAGAAGACAATGCTCCTTGCCCGTGATTTTATAGATCCCTCACAGAACAGGTGCTTGTAGCCAAGCTAATAAGAGGAGAGAGAGGAAGAGGCAGAAGGATAAATGTTGCCCGTGGTGCCCAAATGTTTTAATACAGATCTGGCAATAAATGTTAGCTGTAAACCACTGTGATGTACTAAAGCAGGCTGCTTATGAAAATCTAGGAACTAAATCTTTTATATTCTTGTTGTTTAAAGCCCAAGAAGAAAGGATTAAGAAAGAGCCTGAGGAAGGTTAACAAGACAGTTTTGTAAATGCTTATAAGAAACCCCTGAGCAAGATGAAAGAATAACTGTATCTATTTGATTATTAAACAAATTACAGCTTCCAGCTGCACCACATTATGTCTTTAGCTAGGCTGGCCCCAGTAACAGAAGAGAAACCTCCTTCCAAAATCAGAGCTACACAATAGCTTATTGCTTACCTAGTACCCTAAAATGTCCATCCTTTCTAAAAAGTACTTGCTACAGTTTAATTTGCCTGTAGGTATCCATCCTACGAAGCCCTTTGCTAGTGTCACAGGCTTCCTCATATGTAAGTCTGGAATGAAAGTCCATTGCCTTAATAAAAGATTGATTCTCCTAAGACTTTTGCTTCTCATATGACAAACACCTATGGAACTGGTTAATTTAGCTGGGAAACAGTATCTGGTCAGTTTGTAGCCCATCTCTTACAATATTATATCATGGTCAGCATTCAAAGTGAAGACTTCATGTGACAAATTTACTAAAACAGATCATAATTAAGGTTTATTTCCCATGGTATCACAGAAGTGACTCAGAAAAACAGGCCACAGTGTTACAGGATTTTTGAACATTAAAAAAAGTCTATTGGCTAGCAGTTATATCATCAACAAAAAGTTGAAAATTTATCAACATTTACTCAGCTCCCCCCACTATGTTTGAACTAGTGTGAAACCTGCTTCCTCTGAGCTATCTAGAGATTTCCAGATGACATAGAAAGATTCTGTCACTAAATTATGCTCCCCAGAGTTGGGAGGAGGAAAGAGTATAAAGACAAAGTAGCTGGTGCCATGTCTACTCTTTTAAGAATTTAGCAATGTTACTTTGTGATACCACTCAGCACAGAGGAGGTAAGAGTCTCAGCCTTGTCTCTGATATCCTCTGATTGTCCTTTCTGTAGAGCTGCAGAAGCCCAGATTGCTTGCCAGGGAATCTCAGGAAGAGTAGCGCCTCTGGCAGGTGCATAAAAGACAAATGAGCCTAATAAACTACTAAGAGAATTAGTGTTAGGCTATTAAACTCAGGACCCTGGTGGTATATAGGTATTTAGAAATCAGAGGGAATTAGGAGTCAAAATATATGTGCAGCTTTGGTCCTACAGATTAGATTGTTGTACTAGAGGTTTAAGAGACATCAGACAGAGTCTGGATTCCCCTTGGAAAATCAAATGCAAAAATAAAAACTGAAGCTCCTTGGAGCTTTTCTTGCTGCAGAAACCTCCCTTTGCTTTGGCAATATAGATTTCACAAATACTTGCTTTCATTTCTGAGATTCCAGTCATCCCATATACTCTCCCCAGAAATTCCAGGCTGCATCCTCTTCTGGCAAAACTGTATCAGTTTTTCTGGCTGATACTTTACTTTCTAGCAAGATTATGGCTACTCAGAGGAACAGCAAGTAAAAAATACTACTATCTCATGAAGGATTTAGAATTTCAGCTGTGCAGATAAACAAATATACCAGAAAATGCATGTGGATATTTGTGCAGTCTTACCAGAGGAATGGTGGGGGAAAAGTTTATGTAAATAACAAAAATAATACTAAAAAACTAAGTTAGGGGACCCAGGTCAAGTCTATTTCCTTATTTATTTCCCTGTATTGTTCTAGTGTTTATTCCAAAAGAGAGAAAAATAAAGGGAGAGGAGGAGAAAAAGAATAAACAGAGGTAGTTTATAAAAGTGTTGTAAGAATAATGCTGTTCCCATTATCACAGAGCACATCTGTCAACTCTATCCATTTCTTCTAGATGAGGCGGAGAGATCTTTGACATTTCAAATGCATCACCCTAATCAAATCCCTGTCCTCCTGAAATGCTTTCTGAGACTACATTATATGTCTATAGAAAGCCATGAATATACTTTGAAGAACAATAAGTAAAGTAGCAGGAACAGAGCTGGAATAACTGGGTTCACCGGCATTAAAAAGTGAGGGAACTATTAAATCCCCAAGATAAAGTATTTTCAACTCTACATTACTGAGATCTGAAGGGCTGTAAGGAGAAGTCACTCAATGTGTTTCTGTTTACCACTGCAGAACAGTGAAATGATTGGCACTTCTTACCCTGCTGTGCTAATGGGATGGAGACTCAAACACCTAGTTTCATGAAAGGCTGAGGGGCCTTTCAAGACAGTTGTCAGTCTCAGATTTTTTGGTCAGAGGATTTATTTGACTTTCTTCTCTCACAGTCTTCAGTAGCCAGTTTTCAACTTCTCTCTCCATTGCAAGGTTTCCCTTGTCCTTAAGGTCCGCATTGCAAAAACCAAAGGTATATGGTGATGTAAGTCATGGTCCCGTACCTAAAAAACATACAAGAGTTACATTTGTTGGTTCAATTACAAGCACTTTAATTGGCTTGTTGTGTGATTTTGTATTTCTCTTCACACAATTCACCTCATTTGAGCTTCACCACCAAAACAGGGAGTACCTAGACTGAAACAGAGACCTGGGCTTCTGTAATCAATAAGGAGAGGTAAGCATATGCAGAAAGCAATTCTTCCTGTCTCAGGACTCACTTAAGACTAAGTTATTTGATGTATATTCCCTTTCTTTTCCTACTACAGGGAAAGTGCAGAGGATAAGTTTACATGAAAATTCATTTCATCTAACCATAGGTGTCTAGAAGTTAAACACCTATACACTAGTCAGTGAGAACAGTAGGAATCCCTACAGGGTAATTTGTTCCTTCTGTCTTAAACAAGGACCTTAGGGTGGAATGAGGCACCCTGTGGAAGGCCTTGTTTCTGTGTTTTTACTGTTGATGGTATCCAAGGATGGGTTTCATAACTCTTCTTTTTGGAGGGACAGCATACAAATATTTAAATTTCTGTTACAAGTAATGTATTTTATATATAGAAGAATGTCAAGAAATGAAAGAAATATGTTAGCAAGGGAGAGAAAAGGAGGAATATAAAGTCAAAAGGAAGCAGAAAGCAGTCTAGAATCACAAAAGTCCATTAATGGGATTCTGAGAGGTCATTTAATCCATCTTCATAAAGTCTTGGTCAACAAGAAGCAGTCACGTAACAATGCATTTGTTTTGCCTGGGTACAAACATTGCGATGCTATTATCCCAACTACTTAGATTCTCAGCACATATTTTCCTTCTCCATCTGGGAGCAGAATATTCCAGATTTCAAATACAAGCAAAAAGGGATAAGAAGGAGGATCCCAGCAAATGACTTCATGCTCTGTGGACACATTCCTTACATCTGCCATACAATCAGGATGCTAAGGATTTAGGGTAAAGGCACTGAAATATTCTGGTATTCTAAGGCACTTAGTTGATTCTATTATTTCTGCAAAAGAAACAAGTGAAACAGCTCTCTGCAAAGAATTTAAAGCAAGAAGTATAGTGTATGACAGCAGGACCAAGTTCATGTTGTTCATCTGAATTCATTAGTAGGATCCCAACCGCAGTGACACTGATTTATGCCACTTAGGATTGTGGTTCAAAATACCTTCCTAGCGAAGTAGTGCCAGAGTAAAACTGGTAATGGGATCTTATCCAAGAGGAACACACAGTTAATTTGTAACCTTACAACTGCTGAGCAAGGCTTAGATAAAAGTCTAAACCATGAGCTTAAGCAATGGTACTTGCTGGAAAATTTCAGTAAGTCAGAATTTTCATACAGAAAAGTGTGGGAGTTTTTGTGGGTTTTTTCATGTGTGTGTGTGCCTTTTGTTTTATTTTTTGGGGTTCTTTCTTATTTTCTTTTAAACCGCATCTACTGAAAAAAAATAATGTATTTTCAGACTTCTCAGAGGGTAGTATTTTGATTAGCTGAACTTTAATAATACCTTTCCAAGTAGGGGAAGTCAGTCTAGCATGTCTCAAAGCCTCACAAGAGTCATAGTGGACCTGTCTCAAGTTACCTTCTTACCAAAAAGGCGTTTTCACCACCTGGACTATCTGTACCATGATATAATGCAACTTCTTCTCTGACAATGTTGTGGTATGGGAGTCACATGATTACAACTCCATGTTAAGAGCAGTTTAAATTGGTTGATATAGCATAGCAGTTATAGCTTTTTTCAGGATGAATTTCATGACAGCTTGCAGAGTGAGATGGACATAATCTCAACACCAGAGGCCCTGTATTCCTGAAAAAAATAGTTGCATTCCCTGCACTCCCCTTTAAGCAGATACTTCATAGATTATATAGGAAAAAGTGGAGCCGAAGTTTGCTTCTTTAGGAGATATAGTGACACATCCTCCCCTAACACTGATAGGGTAAGTACATAAATCTTACAAAATGACCTAAAAAGCTTCCTCTTCTTCGAACATTTGATCAAGACAGCTGAATAAATAAACTCATGATATTTATCAGTAGGTATGGCCATTGATCAGTGTCAAAGATAGCCAGACAAGTAATGGCACTGAGACAGCCATGAAAGAGGAGTCTTCCTGGTGTCTGAACAGATAAAAGAAGAAAGCTTGATAAAAAGTTAAGGAATCCAGAGCTTCTCCAGAATCTCCTTGAATCCCTGAGATACAGAGATCATCTGCCTTTTCTGAGGGATGATACTGATTGTTCTCTGTGAACCTCCTAATTCTAAAACAGGGTATGGGAGACCTGGCAGGATCTCAATTAAATAACATCATGTAATCATAACAGAACTAGCAAAGTGTCCACCTACTCTTTAGGTCCAGGGCAAAATGAACCATCAACATACTAAGGAAAACATAGCCACAAATGTTAGGGGCTTAGACATAAAGCATCTTTTTATCTACCTGCCGGTGGTGCAGAAATATCCATAGTCTGGACTTCCTAGATGACCTAAAGATCATCCAGCAAGCTGCCTGGGTAAATGCAAAACATCATATTCCTGTTTATCCAAAGGAGTTCACTCCTGAGACCAAATGTGCAGTGTGGTTCTGGGGTCACAGTGACTCAGAAGAAGTCTACGTTTGCTTCAAATCCTGCAGACTCTCTCACTGTCACAGACAGTCCATTGCTTCTCCTTCAGATACATGCTAGGCAGGCATGGAAGTCCTTTTTTTTGTCCAGTCTGTTTAGAAATCCATAAGACAAGGACTTTTAGGCATATGCAGCAGTCCCCTATTGGAGACTTGGTTTTAATGAGTGCTCTAGATACTTACTGAACAGGCTAGAATGAGAATACATCTACCCTTTGCTGCAGAAATGTTTCATGAATTTTCCCATATTTCTCAGATGCTGTTGCTGCCCTTTATCATTACCAAAATGTTTCTAGTAAAGCTATTTGGCAGAACTTGGACAGAGTTATGTATTAGACTGTAAAGAATATGACAAAATAGGCCCTTTTGACTTTTCTCCTGCTAAATCTTTGCACTAGAAGGAGGCCCTACAGGCAACATGCCACCTGTGGGGCAATTTAAATTGTCTCACTCTTAAAATATTTTATGACCTAACAGGAGGCTGGAAGCTCAGGATAAGGGAGTGTCTGATCTCTCTGTTCTCAGCCACTTAGCCTCTAGATTCGTCTCTTTCTGGAATTGCTTTCTGGAAGAAAAGAGAGAAGCCTGAATGGTTCCTGGAAAAATTTATTTCACGATTTGAAGGATCTTAGTAAGGTGATTAACTATATTGTGTTTACAAACTTCTTCCATGAGTTGGTTCACCTGGAGATGGATCAGTCTTGTCTAGTTCTTTTCATGTCATTATGCCAGGTGTACCCAACAACCATTTTTGTTTTTGTTAAAAGTTTTACATATGCAAGAAAAAAATCTGGGGAAGGAATTTTTAAGGGGAAGAGAGTTTTTTTTCAGAAAACTGACAATCTTTGCAGTCATTTTCTTCAAGTCATGAGAAAAATTGCTGTCACATTAAAACCAATATTGGAGGAAATATTTCCTCCACATTAGGAAAGAATTCCTTATATCCATTCTTTCTTTTGACTGCCCTCATATCTTTCCAAATGCCCCATACCCAATTTTAGAGAGTTTTCTATGTACACTTCTTGAACACTGAATTCCTCATTACAGCTAGGGTGACAGGGAAGGACCAATAAGCTTTATTTTAGGAAGTTGCTCAAATACTAATAAAAAGTAAGCTTATAGATCTACAACTATCTCCAAAGGGAAAGGTAATCTGAATTTCTTACCTCTTGCCATCTAATCTGTTCTCAGCTATTCTATGTTCATTATGGTAAATGTACTTTTTCAAGGCTAGAGTGATGAAAGGAGCCTTGCTGAACTCTCAATGTGACTCCCCAGCTGTGACATTTCTTTTGCTAATTCTTTGGAAGAACAACCCTGCAACTCCTGACAATAATTAAACAACAATCTGCACGAATTCCTGCTGTGAAATCAGACTCTTTGCAGTGTTAAGGAGAGTATTACAAGTTCTCGTCTTTGTTTTTCAGATGCATTTGTTTAAAGCTTGCCAGTAAGTTAAGTGAATGTTGTCTCCCATGAGTTTCCACTACATACTGAGCAAAATGGTACCTGTCCTACATAAAGCATATTACTTTGCACATGGAGGAGTAAAAGTTTTAGGAGTGGACCCATCTCTCACTTTTCTCTTTTTGCTGGCAAAAATTGTTCTTGGCTTTTCTCCGTTGTCTGGACCTTGAGCGAGGCAGAGGAAAGAAGGCAGCCAGTTCATGGGGGCTTAGTCTGTGGGTACTGTGCTCTGCAAAACCACTTGGAGTTACACTTCCAGGGATCCTGCTCCAGTGGTCCAGGCCAGGGAAAGGTTATGTTAGAGAGGGATGAAGATGAGGGAATTTCGTGAACCATGATCACCCACTCCTTACTTACACTCTCTGCCAAACTGACTTTCCCACTCTCAGTCCTGTACAGAAGAACAAGATGAACTCCATCCCCTGGAAGGACCATTTTGTTCCAGGTCCAGCTGTTAAACGTCATCCCGTGTTAAGCCTGCTGGCACTCCTGCTACATAAGAGCCTATTTGAAAACTCATCACAGGGATGAATATCTTTCCTCTCTTCTTATAATCAGTGCCACTAAAAGTTGAAGATACTGTTAGCATGTAAATTTTTTCATTTTTCGTTATACATTTTTGACAAACCAAAAATCTACCAATAGCAAAGCAGAAATCATTAAACTTCAGAAGTCAGAAAAAGAACAAGGAACATCACAAAGAGAAATGTTCCAGCAGCACAGTTAAGCTGGAAGACTCCAGTGCTCTTAGGTTATGTACCTCTGTCACAGTATGTCAGATTTCCTCACAAACAAAATTCAGGTTTCTGAGGTGGAGCTGGTTTGCTCCTATCAGAAAAAGCCTGCAAGTTAAGTACTGTGTAACCTGGTAAGGAGTAATGAGAGAGGAATATTGCCTTTGCCATCCCTTTCTGATATACCTGAAAGGAAAATTAAGCATTACCATTGTCTCTTACAATGTTATTTATACTACAGGAGCCTGGAGTTCATTTGACATTTTGTGCTGCAATGCTGCTGTCTTCTTTTGGGCAAAAGGAAAACAAAAGCGTTTCCACAGCAATTTAAAGATTTTCCAGTGAAGCAGTGAGGTGATCATTTGTAACAGCATAACTCAGGTCATTCTCAGGAATAACTAACCTAAGAACTCTTGTTCAGATTCACACCAAAGCTGAACATCGTTTAGACAGTTTATTTCATTGTGTAAAGTTCATCAGTGTTCACTGTTTCTGTACTGGACAGTTGAACTGGGTCCATAATCTTTCCTCATGATACACCTGGCCAGGCTGAAATCCAAGGGATAGGAAGAGAATCAGATTTCTCAAGACTTAGAGCCCAATTTGAAAACAAAGAGATTATGAGTGGCTTCCAGAAACATTTACAAAAGTACCTGACTTTTATAACATAGAGAAGAGAACGGAACAAATATCTCCTTCCAATCCCAATTAAAGAGGTTTACTTGCATGCAATTGCCAGCCATCCTCATAGTCCTCTAATACATACCATGAGTTGGCTGCCTAGGAACAACTGCACTATTGCTGAGATGTGCAACATTTGGCTACATGTATTCACCTGGGAGGCACATCACATCCTTGAAGACTGGCAAGGATGTCCTCCATGCTCTGTAATTTCCACCAGCCCTCTAGATACCTTGCAACTGTGGCTTATCTGTAGCTTTCTCCTACATACAGCAGTAAACCTGTTTTTCCTGCTACTCTGTTAGGATGTTGTCATAGGTAGTAAATAGTGCATGGTTTATAGGACAGATTAAGAAATGATATCTAAGGTCAACTCTAGGTTTGCCCTTCATACATTAGAAGGCAACCCATTACACCCAGTTACTCTGTGTATTTGGTTAATTTTAACTCTGCCTTCATGAACAGCTTTGCTGTTGTCAGCTTCTGCTGATAATTGGTTTATAAAACCTGAAAAGGACTAAATGTGTGAACACTTTCAATGTGACGATGTTTATGATAGCATACATAACCTTCAGACATGGCTGATCTAAATTGTTTCACTTGTCTAATAAGAACTAAGGAAGATTGACACAGGCAACTCAAGAACCCTAGTGTGCAGTTCTCCACTGAAAGGCAGTACCTCATTGCTAAAGAGGAGATTTGATTAGTGTTTGCTAACAAATCAAGAAGTTAAATGCAAATGCTAAGTTTTCATTGTATTTGGCTTAGCCAATTTAAGGTTTTGTCTGAATGTGTCTTTATTACTTTGTAGCTACTCTTATTTTTTTTTCCACTCTAGTTCAATACACAATAATTATTCTAATTAAGATGTAGGAGGGAAGTGTGAGACAGAAAGTATACCTCAAGTTAAAACAGTTTTTCAGAAGTTATTCAATTAGACTTGACCATCTAATACAAGGGTGGATGTCTTCAGGTCTGAGGGTGGTAGTGAGGGAAGGGCAGATACAAGTAAGTGTTTTGAAGAAGAATCAAACTGAAGAAAGCATCTGCCCTCCATTAGATTTTTAAAATTCATATGATATTGGCAGAAATAGGGAAAATATAAAAGTGCTTTTTGAAGGCAATGAAACTACTCTCATGGTTAAAGTTAAGCACATGGAGCCAAGTTATGACTGCATCATAAGAGTGAGTTCTGTTTGAACATAGTGGTTGAAAGGCTTTGAAGTTGTTGTAGAAAACAGATTTGAACTGCACAGATGCCTATAAGGAAGGTGGAAATATTTCCCAGGAGTTAAACTCATAAACATGAGTCCATATACTGGGTAAAATAACTCTACACTGTAGTATTCTATTCTTTGATAGAATTGCATGAAAATACCTGTTGGTAGTAATGGTTATTTTCCAATTATATATATTTATATGGGTATAAGCATTTTATTGCATGAAAAAAATGCACTTTTGACTCATTTAACTGGCCCTTCATCAAGCAGTGACAGACGATTGCACTGAGATTACTGAATGAATAATATAGATTATATTTCTTATTAATTGCCCAGACACCAACAATACAAACATGAATGCACAGAAACAGGAGCCACATTGCAGAATAATATGGTAACCAGATCATAAACTTCAATTAAAGTCCTTGTCAGAAAATACTAAAAATAATAATGACATTATTCAGTGAACGAGTCTCTCTTGTGCGTTAACAGTTTCTGATTGTGTTTCCTGGGAGAAGGAGTGAAATGATGGAATCAAGAGGAGATAGGTAGCACACAAAAAATTCAAAATGCCACCTTGTCATGCTATATGGATAAGACTTTCATTAATGCCACTGAGCTCCCCATGATGGACACAGTAGAGAAGGTGGCTCCAGCCGCTTTTGGCTATTAGCAGTTTGTCCTAAGAGTGAGGACAGAATTATGCATCATGCCCCTCCTTACACTTCTCATTGCCCTCCCACATATGCTTGACCATGCTGTTGCAAAACCTGGTTCTGATTTGCATTCCCTGCTTTCCCATTATACACCAAATCCTATGTTGTTTTCCTTTTACTTTGTATGGCCTGCACTGGCCATACCAGTTATTTGTGCTCCAACAGAGAAGGATTCAGCATCATACAGTACAAAGCACTGTAGGAAAGGTATGTGTGGTGGTTTAACCCCAGCTGGCAGCTGAGCCACACACAGCCACTTACTCACTGTGCCTGGTGGGATGAGGGAGAGAATTGGAAGAGAAAAAGAAAACTCATGGGTTGAGATCAAGATGGTGTAATAGGTAAAGCAAAAGTCACACACACAAGTAAAGCAAAACAGGGAATTAATTCACCGCTTCCCATAAGCAGGCAGGTGTTCAGCCATCTCCAGAAAAGCTGGGCTCCATCATATATAATAGTTACTCGGGAAGACAAAACAGCATGAATGTCCACCCCTTCCTCCTTCTTCTCCCAGCTTTATATGCTGAGCATGAAGTCCTATTATGTGGAATATCCCTTTCATCAGTTGGGTTCAGGTGTCCCAGCTGTGTCCCCTCAAAACTTCCTGTGCAGCCCCAGACAACTCACTGGTGGAATAGTGTGAGAAGCAGAAAACCCCTCGACTCTGTGTAAGCCCTGCTCAGCAGTGATGAATACATCCCTGAATTATCAGCGTTGAGTACAAATCCAAAACATAGCCCATACAGCTACTGTGAAGAAACCTATCTCTATCCCAGCCAAAACCAGCACAGTATGTCACCAGGATACAAGTGCCCTAGCACTGGTAAGGTGGAGAGAAAGCATCTCTGAACTGAACATATGGGACTAAACACCATTTGGCACATGTTCTTATGAAAGTTTTTGGCACACCACAAGACCACAGAAAAAAAGAGTAGGACAGAATTACTTCAAAGATCCTCAGCAGCTGCGCTGCTTCTCTAAGTAGCATTCCTTAGTTCCTCTCCTTACAGTATAAACTAATGTAAGGTTTAATTCAGGAACTGAATAGGGCACAGAAACCTGACTGCAAGAATAAAGGCATTTTCCCTTTTAGGCTGAAGCTGTGGTTTCATTTTCTGCATTTGCTCCTAGAACATTTTGTTATAAATTTGAGGAAATATTATACTGCAATAAAGAAGTTATTCCGTGGAATGAATGGCTGGGAAATTTAGAAGAGATTAATGGGAAAGATTTGCTGTGCCATGTGTCACTGGCTCATGTAATAATTTGCTGTTTTTTCACGGAAGGTATACTAGTCAAACACAGTAGCTCAAATCTGGGAAGAGACTAATAATATATGACCCCTGCCATCGCTTACAGTTATGATGGCTCTAAGCATGATCATTTTTTGTACTTTGGAGAAAAAAAGCTACCAACATAAAGAGAAGATAGTTGAAACTACCTCCTTCATGGTACTGATGCTGAGGGCTGAATGGAGTTACCCTGCAGTTTGGTTAACAGTATCACAGCCAGTGGCATAGTGGACAGTGACCCGGTCCTTCATGAAGACACCAAAGGTTTTCTTTTGATTTTCCTTAAGCAGAAAATCCTCTCACACATGCACATATTTCTTTCAGGCTCTTGAAGGGTGAGGGTGGTGCTGCAGGAGGACAGAGAGAGAGAAGAAAAGGGCAGTCTTTATTGTTTTGACACCTTAGGCAAAGGCATCTGTAAATGGCAAGAAATCAGACTTGATAAGCAGCTATTTCTAATCCACCTTCCATAATTTCCATGGAAACCTGAGCGATTGCCAGAATATACATGCCAGTGTACATGAAATTTTTGTATAAGGGAAAGAGATATTGGAGCAATCTGTTTCTCTAAGCTCCTCAGGGGTTTGCTTGCCCCCTTACTAGCCACTAATACCTTCATCCTAATTGCAATCACATCCAGTCAACTAATGCTAATGAAAATGAAAGGTGGACAGAAGTAAAGACTGCATAAAAATCATAGGGTATAGAATTATGTATGACCCCAGCTAGTTATTTGTAAGGAGTACTACATACATTAAATGTATCTGGTGCTCAGGCAGCACTGTACACCATACAAATACATTTATGAGAACTGAGGTACCTCTTTTTGCTCAAGTGACAGAACACTAGAAGAAAGGTCAGATTTATGAATTTCTAAGCCAGAAGGCTTCTTGCTGATGCTTTAAGTTTTAGAATCACAAACCATTGTGTACAAGTTTTGCATATTGAAACATGTAGAGAAGGGACAAAACTAAACTACACAGGGAATTACTATTTTTAAATAGAAATGAATTTGCAAGGGGGTTCTACATTTTGGCTTCTTTGTAGGAGAAAAAAAAAAAAAAAAAAGTAATAAGGTAAAGAACAACAGTTATTGGAACAGAACAGCTCAAACCTGGCAAGAAAAATCAGCCAGTTTGCAAGGCTGGCAATGAGTCAGACAATGAATGGGATCTCATGGCAACGAATCCCAAGTAGTGATTGAATTCAGCACAAGATTTCTTTCTCACTTTTGAGTCCTAGTTTATAGACCTCAGGACAAGGTTTGTTAAATTAGGCTATAATTCCTCCATTATAAAATGACATCTTAATGGTTCTGATCTTTTGGAAGACTTTTAGCAGATTAGGAGGTGATAGGATAGGGGAGAAGATTTATTGCATGCTCAAAGCCATGTGGTAATCCAAAGGGATTTATAGACAGTACTCTTCACTACTTGTGCTGAACAAGGATGTGAATTATTCGATTCTGATAACATGAGAATCCTCTTACAATACAGTTTGAGCTTGACAAAATGTGAATATTGCTAAAAAAAGCCATTCAGAAGTAGATTTTTCTCCGTTTCCTGTTAGTTACCTTTAAAGCAGTAGAAAGTTGTTTTTGTAAAAGTTTTAAGTCCCTTTTGATATTTTTTTGTTCATTTTCCTCTGAGATGAATTTCTATAGATACAGCTAGTTGGGAATTTCCATTAGAAACATTTTTCTAGCTGTTGGAGTATAAGAAGCCACTCAAGTTAAAACTCTGTGGAAGGATATTAATTTCAGTTTGGACAGGAAGGTTTCTAGGATTTGGGAGAGAATTTTAGATCAGGGTAGGAAAAACGCAAATTCAGTGCCTTATTCAGCCTAGTTCAGACAAGGCACTGGGCTTAAGGGTGCCCCTAGATATGCTGCTCTGCTGCATCTGAGCTACATTGGTTGCTTTCCATTGCTAATCCATTGCAAGGAGGATAAACCCTCTCCATAACTTGACAGTGAAACTGAATGTGTAGCCAATAGTTACCCCATTTTCATCAGAATTATCTAGACTATGAACAAACTACAGTTTAAAGTATTTGCACATAATACAGTGTATACAATAATAATTACTTGTTTGTTTGAATCTAAAATATTCATCAATGCATGTCTGATTAGATTCTCTTATAAGCCTCATTAATATATAGCTCTGGATTTATAATAGAAATGTTATAACAACTACTTTAGGAGGTAGTGAAAAATTATTGTCTTCATACACCATAGAAGACAAAGGGATTAATTATATGATCAGTCCGAGGTTATAAATTATATTTGTAGGAGATCCAGTACCAGAAGAGACAAACCCTAATGCTTCATCCTTGCTTTGCGCTCCACATTTTGGAAATTTGCTTTCAAGAATTTAAAAATAATTTACAAAGAAACTAATATTCTTTGCTGGAATAATTGATATTCTTATCTGGAACAGTAGGGAAATCCTAGAGGAGAAATATGAGCATGAGGGGAAGTTCAGTCAGGAAAGAAACAGCTGTTGGTTCAATAATAATTTCATAGAAGAAAACCAAGCCCCAGTTAAATAAACATATTATGCTATTTTTTTCTTCTTGTTAGATGAAATTACAAGTTTATTTCAAAAGGTGGCTGCACTTTAGACTGATCTGAACTTCTAGACAAGCTAGGCTCCCTTAAGGTCTATGTGGTTTTGGTACACCTGAATGCTAGGTCATATACTAAGTACCCAAGAATCTGGGCCACATACAGAGATGATAATTCTCATACCTGAGAGAGCTCAGAGATATACTGGAAAAGGTAGAGCATGAGCTGGAGATTGGCAGCAGAAGACAGACAAATTCATTCTTGTTAACAGGCCTTGATCTTTTTCTAACAGTCATGATAATTAATCATTTGCACAATTTACCTTTGAACAAAGCAGATACTCCATTACTGGAAAATTTTAAATCATGTCTGAGTGTTTTTTCAGTGAGATACATTTACTAAGCTGGCAGCACCATGCTTCAGCAGGGTGGGAGAAGGAAGAAATTGCCTGACGAGATTTGCTGCTCTGAATCATGAAGGAAAAATCACACAGGAGATTCCTTCTGCCTATCAAACCCAACATCTTTCTTTAGTGGTATGCAGTGACAGGATTTCCCTGTTGTTAAAATCTACTTTTACCCATTACATGTTTCTGCACATAGGCAGGAAAGGACCCCAAATAACTAAATATGGAAAGTCTTATGTAATCTCTTGGGTTAGCATTTGCCACGCACACACACAGAAGAGTGCTTGTGCATGCTTCTTTCTGCTTTTGTTCAGAGTTAATCTTTGCAAAGATTTATGTTTCCATCGCAAGTGACAGCTGCTGCGTCTTTTGTGATTTTACACACTTCTATACCAAAGGACTGCATTTGATTTCTTTATTCTATTTTATTTTACCCCTCTGTGGTCTTCCTATTGGAATCCAATCTGTAATACTACTGAAAAGTCAGTGCCATTTCAACTGGGGGAGATTCCTGCCCTTCTCAAATATGTATATTTATTTCCTTCAGATGTGGAATTACTGTTCTTATACAGTTGTTGCCACAGAGCATAAAATTACTTCGGTGCTAACAATTGGAATAACACCCTTGTCATGATGCTTTTAATTAGTCATTACTCATTGAAGTGAAATCTTTTTTAATAGTTCTTTTACCCAATGAGACATTTTCACTGGAAGAAAAAAGCAGCTGTCCCCAGCCATACTAAATTTGAGATTATGACAAGCCATAGGGTTGTATCCAGGATGCACAGTATGCTTTATCTCACTCTGCTTGGCAGTAGCTCAGTGCTACAGTCAGCACCGTATGGATTGCCCTGTAATATATCTACCGAGTACCTAATAATCTGCAGTGAGTCATAACAAGAGGCTCCTTATCATGATAGTTTTAAGATCAAATTTAGGAAATTCAATCGGGTTAATAAATAAGAGGGAGACATTCACCACCATGCAATAACAGTGTCAAGTCTGTTTAGAGCTCCATCTTACGGGCTGAATTGAATTGTTATGAAGGGGTGAAGTGTAAAACATTGTCACTCTCGAGTGAGGAATGACATCTGCATAGCAATTGAGCAAGTCACTAGTTGTTACTTGACTATCTCAGGCCAAATGCATGCCAGGCGGCAAACCTAGGAACCATAAGGCTCACTTTTGGTTTCAGTGCAGACCCCAAGTAAGAATGACAGCAGCAGGGAATTATGTTGGTCTTTGTACTCAAGTGATCTCTGTGTTGCCATTTCCATGCTAAACAACCTCTCCAGGTCACAGCTCTGTCTAGCCTTTCCTCCACCTTGCAAGAGACATTGCAATGTCCACAGATTCCCTATTTAGTGACAGACATCATGTTTGGCTATTTGTTCCAGGCTTTGTTTCTAATGCCTGTTTTCCTTGCTCCCATATCCTCATTTCTGCTGAGGCGAATCCACCTCCACTGACTACTCCACTAGCTTGGGCATTTTCCCAGTGTGAACCAGCCCAGGAGGTTTAGGTGGATGTGTTAAGGTTGTTTGTACTAAGCCTTATGTTGATTAAAGTTCAGCCCCTCTTTATAAAGAGGAATAAGACACCGGAAATGGGAGTAAATTTAAAGAGTTTGTTCATGTCACGTTAACCATCCACAGTCAAAAATGAAGGACTGGAAAGGCAAAATATGTTTCCATCACTTTATTTCTTCTCTCATGTAAGTGTTCACACAACACTGAATACTTCTTGTCTCTATGAAATACGATGTTTGTACCTGGAGGAGGATAATATACATCCCCAACCCCATAAAAAAAAAGAGTGGTCCTTGTCTCACTCCTACTCTAAGCATTATGGAAAGGCAATGCATTAGGCAATGGTAGTTCAACAACTGTCTACTTAAGCAAAATAACCATCAGTCTCCCTGCAATTTGAGCTCAGCACATTCTGCCGAAGAAGGAATACTGACTAGGACAATGAAATTTGTTTCAGCATTATTTTAATTTACTGTTCTTCAGTATTTCCTGTAATCTCTACATTCTGCAAACCAGAGGATGACAGTGGATAATCCTCTCTTGCTGAATTAGGATTTTTTCAGCAAAGTCTGTTTTTTATTTCAGCTACCCAAAACCGATAAGGGTTATGGTATTTAGGAAAGCTATATGACGGGGAATTTACTTCTGCTATTCCAACTTAAATTTTGATCAGCTGGTTAACTTCAACTTAATTGATGAAATGTAGGACAGGATACTCAGGGTGTGGATCAAGAATAACATCAAGGGACAATTATGTGGTCCCTGAACAGCCATACAAATCTGTTTTGTACAGGTAGATTTTTTGATATCAAGTAGGGAACCAGGGGCATTCAAGTAGTCTAAAGGGAGATAAAGCTATTGGCTTGGGGAGGATGTAGGGTTGTAGAGAATGTAGTAGGAAATCCCATGTAATACAATCAAGTATAAAGCTCGTAGAAAAATAGACCTTGTTAGGTCCATTGCTTATAGGAACAACTAGTGCATTACAAATGCTGGCTTCTGCAAAACTGCTGTTTCATTTTGGACAATGTTATTAGTTGTGACTATTTTCAATTTTCCCCTTGGGCAGGAAAGCCAAATGGAAACAAAACATTTTTTAATTTGGGTTAAATTTGCCTAAGCTAATGGAACGTGTATTTCACATAAATGTTCCTCACGTTCTCCTCCATGGAATTGATTTTATGGCCATGCTACCTGTCTCACGAGCAGTCACTGCTACTGAGATTTCCCCACATATTACATTGTTAAAACTAAGACAAATTAATTTTGTACCTACCTCAAACAAAAATTTAACACTTCTAAATGGAATTATGTTCAAAAGTATTTGTTCCAGGAAAGAAGTTTTGTGATTTGTCATTCCTTCCCAATTAGATAAAAAAATGAATAAAAATATTAAAATTTTATATGGGTAGAGAAATCAAATTTCTGAATTGGTTGAGCTGTGACTGTAAAGTTACTTAAAAATCACATCTTTGTATCTGCCTATTTATAATTTCATAAACTACATCATCCTTTTCAAATATATCTCTAGATAAACAATTAATGAATGATGCCATTTTACAAGTGAGGAAATATCATAAAATGTGTTTCTGATGCAAATTCATCAAAATCTTTGGAAATTCTCTTTGACTTCAGTGGCCTTTGGATCAGGTCCCTGGTATGTTTATCCATCTTGAAAATGTTCCCAAGGTTGTGCTGTCTTGAATGAGAAATAAAGTAATTCAATTCCAGATATTATGTAGCTTAGCAGAAGGGGGGAAAAAATGAGGTCATGGTCTAGTCACAAATTTTTTGATCTTTTTCACTGCTTTTTTTTTTGAGTGTGGAACTAGGTAAAGCTTTCATCTCTTCTGGGCTAGCAGTTATGCGGATTAGAGAATAGGAAGAATTTCATTTAATCACTTCAATGAATTTTTCCTCATTAGAAATTAATGCAAATTGTCAAGTTTTAAGTCCTCCCAAGATTGCCCTGTTTTTTTGAGAAGTGCACAGAAAGGTTTTATCCATAGACTGTTGAGTTCAGCTAATTACATTAAGAGCTAATACGATTTGCTTGTTTATGCTGTTTGTACAGGAAGATGATTGTCTAATCCTTTAAGTAGTACATTTAATTTTGGTTTCTATTTCAAGTCTTTAAATTGTCTTAAGTACTTCAAGTTCTCAAGGTAAATGTAGTTTAAATCTTAAATGTTTACTTCTGAGTAACTTCAAGGATGAAGCTGCTCTGGTTTCATTTCAGACAAGGAACATCATTTCATTTCATGCCCATTGGTTCTAAGCTGGAGGGCAATGGTGGAAGCAGGGGAGAGGGAACAAGTAAACTACGTTTCCAAAGCAAGTTCAGGACTCCATCTGCAAAATTGTCACACAGTGACTGGCTAAACTGTTCATTGCTACATTGCAGTCATTATCACTAATTATCTGTCTGTCTGTCACATATGTCTAAGCTGGCCATCCATCTCTAAGTAAGTATTTTGAATTTGCATTTGGAAATGCATAATGAAATTACACTTGGCCTAGCAAATCTATGTACATTAATTACTTTTCCTCTCTTTGGAAGTTATATTTATTTGTTATCTTTGAAATAATATTGGAGGAAAAAAGAATCTGAAAAATCTTCAGAAGCAGATGAAAAAAATCACTGCCTAAAATTACAGACAGATAGCACTGTAAGGATAGATTTACTCCTGGTTTTCTAAATTTTATTTAAAAATAATAATAAAATTAGGGATGCTGAAAATTGTCAGTATTGAATACCTGGAGCTTTAATGGGGGTTAAGCACCCATTTTCTGATATTCAAAACCTGCCTGGACATGTTCCCATGTGATCTGGTATAGGTGATCCTGCTCTCGCAGGGGGGTTGGACTGGATGATCTTTCAAGGTCCCTTCTGGTCCCTGACAGTCTGTGTGATTCTGTGATCCACCTCCACATTTCTGTCAGTCTAAAAAACCTTTATGTTTTTTTGCTCAATGGTAGAAATTTTGTGGCTTTTTTTAACTTCCAGGTATTCTATAGACCTGGGTCAGTGTACAGAAAGAAGAATAATTAAGGTAGCAAAACAAACAAGAGGCAACTTCTAGTAGGGGGTGAATCAAAGAGTGTGAAAAGGGGTCATGAATGGAGTAATAAAACATTGCTGAAATGAAAATTGTTCATAAGTCAGCAAAAGGATTATGAAATACACATGGACATTTCCCTGAAAACATCAGATCAGTGATTAAAATAATGCAGTAATTATTAAGAAAAGTGTGGAGAACTGAATAGAAAACCCTATTAAGCCACCGCATATGCCTATGCTGCATCCTGACTCTCGAAAGGAGCTCTTTTCATTCTACAATAAAAAGGGGCAGAGAGCAGAATGACAACTTAATCAGGAAAGTCAGAATGACAGCCATGCAAGGAGACAGTAAAAAGCCTGGAAATTTTCAGCTTCCAAGACAGATGACAGGGATTATGAGTATGCACTCAATTCTCAAAAATCACATATTATGTAAAGACAGTGAAAAAAGAAATGATAAGTTGCTGCTTTCCACAGTCTAAGAACAGAGGACACACAGTAATATTATTGGATGTTAAAATTTAGAAAGCTCTCAACAGAAGAATGGTTCCCAACAACACATGACTAAATCATTGACCTTTTTGACACAGTATGTTGGTTTTGCCCAAAATACTGATGGATTAGATAGAACTTAAATGAAATACAGCCTCACCAG
This sequence comes from Chloroceryle amazona, assembly GCA_027560015.1. Taxonomy (NCBI): domain Eukaryota; kingdom Metazoa; phylum Chordata; class Aves; order Coraciiformes; family Cerylidae; genus Chloroceryle; species Chloroceryle amazona. The sequence goes on along the minus strand of JANHFX010021389.1, from coordinate 22,140 downwards.
TACTTGTTAAATCCTTTAATTGGGATATAAGCTCTTGGTGAGTGTTACCAGAAACTAGAGTGTTATATCACAAATATTTTCAAAAGCATCTACCATCAGCTGCTGTTAACAATCAAGAGACTGGCTTTTACTTTGCCTGACCTAATGCAGCTATTCGTAGTTGTGTTCTTTTTCTTATACCAGTATTGGAATTATTACTGCATTATAATCACAGAACACTGAGCTCTATACCTGGGTCACAGTGGTAAGACAGGTCATTATTTAACCATATCATGTCATGTAAACTGAAGACACTTCATTATAATAATCAACACGCGTTTTATAGAATTGTCACTGTCATCATCACCAAAACATACCATGGACATATTTTGTCCATTGAAAGAATGACATATTTTATAGTTTAGCCAGTAAGGAGTTTTCATATTATCACTCTTTCAGAGGGAGAAACAGAAATAAACAAAAATTTCTCATTAGCTCCATTTCCCATATGAAAAACAGATGAAACAATCCAAGCTAGTATTAAGAAATGCTATTCAGAGCTAGTTTAGATTGTTGCACTTTGGTTAATGATTTCGTGGCTGAGATAATGAATCACACTTTGATATTCTTACATCTTTTTTTTTTTTTACACAAACACAAAGCTGCACAAAATTGGGATGATGCCAACCCACTCATCTCACTTGTAAGTCGTTCTTCACCTGCTATTGAAACAAAGTAACTACAGCAGACATTTTTTTTCTCTGCGAATCCTCTGAGGGAACTTGCCATTACAGGTGCGAAAACTACAGGATGCATCCTCTTCCCCACCCAGTCCAACAACGAATTAAAACTGTATCAGTCTGATTTTCTTTTAACCTGATAATTTCCATTACAGTGATGGACAACAGAAAACAGAGTAAACAGAAATGTGTTTATCTTCACAGGGGATAGGGCTGCCAGAGCTCAGGCCCTGAGATGTCCTGTTAGACGACAGAGGAGATAAAGGAGCCCTTTGGCTCATTTTTGCTAGTGACAGCTCAGCATCCAGGGAGAGCTGACTTTCAAGCTCCCAACTCTGCCTCTGATAATCATATTATAAAATGAGAATTTTGATGAGCCAGTTTGTTGCAAAAGATAACATAGACAATTTATGACTTTGCAATCTCTTCAGGACATAGCATAACACAGCTGAAATGCACCAGTCAACATTAAAATGCAGAATAACCAATGCAGTACTTCAGGAGGTTTCCCGAGTGTATTACAGGTAGAATGTGTCTTATCTAGGACACTGCACATTTACTTTTATTTACAAACTCTTTTGGACATATGGTTAAAAAATAGTATATTACACTGTCTTGAAACTCAGAATAAACTGTTCAGTTTGACTTTATCAACACTCTTTTTTAATATTCTTTTTAAGTGCACAAAAAAATCCCTCATTTATACTTGAGTATTGTCTTGTAACATCTAGATACATCATTTTCACTTTAGTATTTAAATTATAAAAAATTGCATTGCATTTTTATGTAAATCATAAATTGTAGCTGAAAAATGTGGTGCCTCAGTTGCACATTCAGGTCAACAACTGTTTAAATTCAGTTTGTACTTGAAGTTGACTGCTTTCTCCTTACTACATACATCACTGGCATGAATACCAATGCAGAAGGGAAATTCCTTAGAACTACTTGAACAATCGTGATTTTTCATCATTAAAATTATATCCAACTATAGTTTTCATTATCAACAATTTCTGAAGACATTTTCTTTCACATAAAGATTGGTTTGGGGATCAAGGGAAGAAGAGAAATTGTTGTGAGGATTTTGATTGAAATCAGAAAATTTTAGATAAAAAGTTGATTTATTGGAAAAGCAGTAACCTGTTTTGTTAAAAAGACATATTTCTTCAAAATGACTATGTTTTTATTGATCTGCTTCAGTGGTTATATACCATATTTCAATCCAGGGGAATGGACTCTATAACATATCATTACTTCAGGCGTATGATAGCTCTTCTGAACGAAGGAAACAGATTGATAACGTTAGTTCCTCACTTTCCAATGATTAACAAAATTTCTGGCAACCATCCCTCAATATCTGAAGGACAAAATAAATAAATAAAATTAAGGGGCAGGTAGAATTCCTATGTGGATTGAAGACTGCTGATGAAAAATACTTGTGCTTCATTTGAACATTTTCCTTGAAGACCTGTCCCCTAGTGGCAGACCTATCTTAGTGCAAAGACAGCAGTTTATAATTTTCAAGTGAAATTAGACTGGATATGTACTCTAAATTTTGGTGTTTTGCACATGTGCTTAGGTACAATATATATGTCAACGTGAAAAAGATGTAGAACTGTAATAGCCAAGAAATTATGTATCCAGATGAACTGCTAACAAAAATAAAAATTTGTCTAGTCATAAAAAAACGTTGGTATCTCAACAGGTTACACCAAAAATATAAACCATTTTACCTTTAGTTGCAGGAACGTTCCTGATTTCAAATGGACTCACTGCCACTGCTAACATTTACTGCATGCATGTTGTGATTATGGTCTCATGCTCAGGGCAAAATGTTGCCCAGAACCAGATACACTGATGCTCTTAAGGCTAAAAGAAGTTCTATTAGAATCCCCATGTCAGAATCAAGCCTGAGGGACTGACTGTGATTCAGCTGACCACAGACAGCAGCTTTTTGCAACACCAGGAAAATGTATGGACCATGAAAAATTTCTCTTCTGTAGAAGTCAGCTGAGAAGGGTAAATTTACCCTTGTCAGATTTAATGCCCACCTGAAATCCCAGTTATTAGCAAATGCCTTTACTTGCTGGTGAATGATGCTCAGGCAGAGAGGGCCACGGGGATGTGCACTTCACAGCTGTGGCAAGCATCTCATCTCCAGTCTTGATCCTCAGGAGCCAGAAAACTGGCATGGTCTCACCCAATAAAGACACAGGAATGCATTTTTTTCTGGGAAGTCACAAGGTCTAAAGTTTTCCCTCAAAGTGGTGAATGACCTGCTAAAAGCAATGTTAACTTTAAAAGAAATTTTACTTGCTCTGCCAGGGCTCTGGTCTCCATAACCTATTCACTCCCAGGAAGACCCATGACTGAACTGAATAGATTAGTGCTTTTCTGACTACAGAGATCATGACAGTGCAACGACCCTACTTAAGTGAAGAGCAACTGTATAAAAAGGGGATCAGTCAGCACAAATTCTGTCTCAGACCTGTGCTGGGCATGCAGGATAGATGTATGTACCTTTTCCATAAAATTATTTATGCAGCCTCTGGCCTCAGTTCCAGGGCTGAGAGACTGAGTGACTGTTTTAGAAGGTTCATCTTTATAAAAGTGTGGATGAACTCAGTCCGAGACAAACCTAAAGTTCAGGTAATCAGGTGATGCAAATCCTCCTGATGCTTTCACAATTGCAATCAAAATTACTTATTGAACGGTGCTGGAGACTCTGCTTGATACCTGATAAACCAGCAAGCTGAGGGACCACAAGGTTTAAAGTAATCTGAATCAGCAGAGACAGATAAGGAATCATGCTTTTCTCCTGGGTCCCAAGTTAATGAACCATAAAATGGTTCATAGAGGTTACTTCCTAAGGTACCCAGGGAGCTGATACTAGATGAGCTGCAATTCCAAGCAAGACCTTGCTATATATTTATCCAGCTTGCTTCCCTATTCCTTTGGGGAGAGCCATCCCACATAGTATCTAAATAGCCTTTCCTGGCTGTCAGTTTTGTGTCTTGGATCACAAAGATCCAGGCATTTATTTTCTTTTTCTAGTCACCACAGCAGATACACACAGCATCAGCTGTAGAGTTTCATATTCTGGCACATCCTGGTTTGCCAACAGCTACAATCAGACCCCTGCCTCAGCATGTCTTTCAGAAAGACTAAATAATTCCTAACAAATAGATGCCTGCAGTAGCTGATGAAAAATGGATGGACTTTCCTGACAGAAACAGGGTTTCAAAGAAGGAACTCATGGACTGGCTTGCAGAATTTCTCTCCCGGCTGAGGATTCTGGGGTTCAGTACATTAATGCTGAGTGTTTCATTCATCACCTTACTAGTTTTCTTATTCAACTTTATTCATTTTCCTCTATCTCTCCTTTCTCCTCTTTCCTCCTACCCCTAATTTCTAGTATCAGAATGCCTGAGAGTCAAAAATTATTTTTTTTTCTTCCAGTTCTCAAATCTTCTGGAGGCTGAGATCTGCCCAGCCAGAGTATTTTTCAATATACACTGGTGCTAACAATTCTCAACCAAATTTATTCCTATCTGGCTGTGTTGCAAGGAAAATTCCCCTCCTCCCCTTATTTTGAGTGATTTTCATGAAAGTCTTCAGGAAGAGTTACTTGACAATGTCATTTTCCATATTGAATGAGGAAAATATTAGGTGACAGGCGAGAAGCAAAGTAATATTTCAGGAATGCAGACTTCCCCTTCTATCTACAAATCACTCCCCATAAAATACACATAGTAGAATGTCCACCATTTCCTTCCTTTCCCTTGTAAAGGCATCATGATTTTTGTTGATTTGCTTTGAATGCCAGTTAAATAACACATCATGTACTCTGCAGAGCTCAAATGAAAAAAAAAAAAAAATAATCCCCGCTCCCCTAAAAAAAGCTACCAGCAAAGCCTGACATGAAGTGAGATTAAATTCTTTGTTCTATAATTGCTCTGACTTTATAGTTTCAACAGGACGTGTCATTATCACATACTGCCCATTGACAAACATGGTGGGAGCTGAATCCATGGAGAAAATGTCCCTTTTAGGAAGGGTAGTGCCCAGTTTCGTTATTTCCACACCTGCAGAGAACAGTTACAATTCTTTCTGTAGTGCCTTTTTTATGATATAGATGACAAGAAAGAGCTCTGATTTTGAGTAGTGCTTGAAGGCACTCAATACTAGTGATGAAGTCTTTGAAAACCAAGTTCACTGCTTGCACCACTGAGCTACAGTCCATAGGGAAATAAATGGCCTTTCTACACTCTTAAATCTGAATAAAACAGAGGTCCATTTCTGCTCTCTGTAAACAAAAAAAAACCAAACAAAACAAAAGGAAAAAAAAAAGAGAGAAATATAACTCAGTCCACAAAAATAAAATTTCTGTAAAAAGGTAGACTCATAAGATGAAGAATGGTCCTGTGTTTTGAGCAATAACCTGGATTTGTGATACAGTCACTAGCTCTCCAAAGTTGATCCTACGACCTTAGGTGACCGGACTGTCAGATGTATTTAAATACTTTATACCACTGTTTAAAGGACATCAAAGTTTCTGGTGCCTCTGGACACGATCCTTAGGTATGTTTACACTGTCAAATTGGAGTATTCTTGATTTAGCCCCATGTCCTCTGCCTCCAAATGCTCACTGGGTTTGGATCATCTCTTTCAAAGACAGTACCCAAAGCACCATGTTGTTCTCAAACGACTTGCTCAGAAGAGTTCCATCCGGGAGGCAATAACATCAAAAAGGCTCTCCTACAGCAGATGCATATTGAAGCCTCACTGTGGCTTTGTCCCAACCAGAGACATCATTCAAGCAGTCTTCCTGCAAGAGGGCTTTCAAAATAATCTATCTTGTTAAAACACCCATATACAAAAGTCAAAAGGTGAAGCTTGAGGTGAATGTAAATTAAGGGGACACCACCAAAATACAGGCTATAATTTTGTAAGGAAAATCTTCCTACCAGACACACTTTATAAAAACAGGTCTTGGAATATCACATTCATCAGCCTGCAGTATTTCACAGGCACTATGGTCTCAAAAAGAAAAGGCAGCAGATGTGCTTTTGTCAGGCATAAAAAATGAAAAATAAAAAATGAATAAATATAAAAAATATAAATATAAATATAAAATAAAAAATAAAAAATGAAGTGCTTTAAAGGTGTAAAGGAAGGATTGGCTGCTGGTGTTCACTGGAAGGATATGGTGGTCTTGATTCCAGTGAGGTGGTTTGTGGCAGGAAACATCAGCATGGCTGTGCAGAGTGGCAAAGAAAGGAAGAAAGATGCCATAACCTGTCAAATGGGATAGGTTTTATAACACAGTAGCCCCATGATAGTGCAAGTGCACAACCAAGGCCTCATAAACAATGTCCTGGATATGTTCCTTCTGTCTATCTCAAAGAGGTCATGTGAAAATGTATGCATTTTAGGGGTGCCAAGATACACTCACAGAGGACACATACATACACATTCCTTATTTGAAAGGAGTGTAATTCTTGAGACGTGTGTCTTTTCAAGAACTCTTTCCATGTGGTGAGGAAGAAAAGACTGTTACAATTTCTGTAAATTTCTGAAAGATAATTTAAAGATAATCTTTCAAGATTTAGATCAACCTCATTATGCACATTTCTAAGTGACTTAACTACAAGTTTTAATTATTCCTATCTCTATCTTGTAGTTTACTCAAAAAGCCTTTAAAAAAAGGCCATATAGCTCATAGCTGAACTGGGGCCTTACAACTCATAAACTGTCCTTCCAATATGGTTGTCTGGAAATAGGTCTAATCTAATTGCTTGCCAGCCTTCACTGCAGTAGTAATGCTGAATGAATAACCCCATAGGCAGAATCACATTGCTTTTCCTGACAATCTCAATTTTAACTTAATTGTTTCTTAATGTCATAAGTGATGTAAGAAAGACTCAAGACAATATGTTGCCGAGGCATGAGTTGAAGAAGAACAGTGTGAACTATTACTCTTAATCCTAGTTTATATGTACCTGTAAATATTAGTCGTAAAACTCAGATACCTCTGGGAAGATTTAATACTATTCTTACTTTCCTACCCTAAGCAGTTAACATGCAAGAGAGACAGGCAGAGACACAAAGACAAGAAGAGAGAAAGATCATAAAAAATTGTTGTCTAATGTTTTGGGTGTTCTTCACCTCTGTTGTTACTATCTGAATAGATTTTGCCTGGCGTTTGTCTTATGGTTTGCTTCTTTCTTCATCCTGAGAAACACTTATAACACTTAAAAGGGCCACATGAACTGTTTGCAAAGCCAAAACCAAAGACCAATAGGGTGTTATAACCAGAGGATAAAATATGTCTGCTTGAGATTTTCTTTCTCCTCCTCTGAGAATTTCTCACTTGTAGTAGTGAAGTATATTGTACAAGGAAAGAAAGTTTGGTTTAACACCGAAAACCTCATACAAAACTACACAGCCAGGCATGTACAGTCCAGTAGGTTCCTCCAGTGCATTGACAATAACATTGATAATAACTTCTTGACACAGGTGGTGGAGGGGCTGACAAGGAGAGGAGTACTGCTGGACTGTGTACTAATAAATAAAGAGGGACTGGTTGAGGATGTGCAAGTAGGTGGTACCCTTGGCTACAGCAACCACTCCGCAGTTCAGAATCACATGCGGCAGACACAGGGCCACAAGCCAGATAATTACCCTGGACTTCAGAAAGGCTAACTTTGGCCTCTTCAGGGAACTGCTTGAAAAAATCCCATGGGACAAGGCTCTAGATGGTAAGGGGGCCCAAGCAAGCTGACTAATATTCAAGCGCCCTTTCCTTCAGGCTCAGGATCAAAGCATCCCAAAGAGTAAGAAATCAAGTAAGAGAGCTAGGAGACTTGCATGGTTGGGCAGGGAGCTAATGAATAAACTTAAGTGGAAGAAGGAAGTATATAGAATATGGAAGAAGGGGCTGACCACATGGGAAGAGTAGATAGAGCTTGTCGGAGGATGCAGGGATGCAGCAAGGAAAACTAAGGCTTCTTTATAACTAAACGTGGCAAGGGAGGTCAAGGACAACAAGAAAGGCTTTTTCAGGTATATTGGAGGTAAAAGGAAGTCTAGAGAAAATGTGGGCCTGCAGCTGAATGAAGTGGATGCCCTGGTGACTGAGGATAGAGAGAAAGTGGAGTTACTGAATGCCACCTTTGCTTCAGTCTTTACTGGTAAGACCAGATCCCAGGGTTCCAATCCTGTAAGACCACAGGGGAAATCTGAAGGAAGGAAGATTTTGTCTCGTTTGAGGAGGTTTGGGTTAGAGAGCAGTTAAGCAAACTGAATATCCACAAGTCTATGGGCCCTGATGGGATGCACCCATGAGTACTGAGGGAGATGGTGGAGGTCATTGCTAGGCCACTCTCCATAATATTTGAGAGGTCCTGGAGAACAAGAGAGGTGCCTGAGGATGGCAGGAAGACCAGTGTCAATCTTCAAAAAGAGCAAGAAGGAGGACCTGTGTAACTACAGACTGCTCAGACTCACTTCCATCCCTGGAAAGGTGATGGAACAGCTTGTTCTTGCCACCATCTCAAAGCATGTTGAGGAAAGGAGGCTTATCATGAGTAGTCAACATGGACTCAACAAAGGGAAGTCATGCTTGACTACTCTGATAGCCCTTTATGATGGCACAACTAGATGGATAGATGAGGGGAGGGCAGTGGATGTGGTATAACTTGACTTCAGCAAAGCTTTCAATACTGTCTCCCATGATATCCTCGCAACCAAGCTTAAGAAGTGTGGCTTGGATGGTCGTGTGGTGAGATGGATTGGAAACTGGCTGAAGGACAGAGACCAGAGAGTTGTGGTCAGTGAAGTGGAGTCTAGCTGGAGGCCTGTGAGTAGTGGTGTTCCCCAGGAGTCAGTCCTGGGTCCAGTGCTGTTCAATGTATTCATCAATGACCTAGATGAAGGGATAGAGTGTACCCTCAGTAAGTTTGCTGATGATACAAAACTGGGAGGAGTGGCTGACAAGCCAGAAGGCTGTGTTGCCATACAGCCTGACCTGGACAGGCTGGAAAGCTGGTCAGGGAGAAATTTAACGGATAACAAGGGCAAGTGTAAAGTACTGCATCTGGGGAAGAACAACCCCATGTATCAGTACAGGCTGGGGGCTGATCTGTTGGAGAGTCATGGTGGACAAGACCATGAGCCAACAATGCACTCTTGCAGCCAAGAAAGCCAATGGCATCCTGGGATGCATTAGGAAGAGCATGACTAGCAGGTCAAGGGAGGTTCTCTTCCCCCTCTACTCTGTGCTGGTGAGACCCCACCTGGAATACTATGTCCAGTTCTAGGCATCCCAGTTCAAGACAGACAGGGAGCTCCTGAAAAGAGTCCAGGGCAGAGCCACTAAGATGATTAAGGGAGTGGAGTATGTCCCTTATGAGGAGAGGCTGAAAGAGATGGGTCTTTTTAGCCTGGAGAAAAGGAGACTGAGGAATGACTTCATTAATGTCTATAAATATGCAAAGGGCAAGTGTCAGGAGGATGAAGCCAGGCTCTTCTCAGTGACATCCAGTGATAGGACAAGGGATAATGGATACAAGCTGGAGCATAGGAGGTTTCAGGTAAACATAAGGAAAAACTTTTTCACAGTGAGGGTGACAGAACACAGGAACTGGCTGCCCAGAGAGGTTATGGAGTCTCCTTCTCTGAAGACATTCAAAACATGCAAGGACGTGTTCCTATGTGAACTGATATAGGTGATCCTGCTCTAGCAGGGGGATTGGACTAGATGATCTTTCAAGGTCCCTTCCAACCCCTAATATTCTGTGATTCTGTTTCTGTGATAAGCGAAAAAGGAAAACTTTGTGAATTACTCTTATATCCTGGACTAGATAACAATCTCTATGTAACAGCATTGATGTCTAACTTGATACTTCCTAAAATTGTGTTTGCTTTTATGTGCAGCATCATTTTGGCTAACAGTCATAATGGACTCTTGAGTGTTGTTTCTAGTTGATAAACTTGATTTTTCTCCTGCCTTTTCAGTTTCTAAACACATACCTTTTATATGTATTTTTTAATATATTTTGTATTCTTGATTCCTTCTCAACATCAAGACTCAAGTCCTCAAATTCTTTCTGTAGGATAACCTGACCATCTGTGTTAACAATATTTTCCATCTTCATTTCAGCAGCATATTGGTCTAAGAAGCAGGTATGTGTTAAATACAAGGTCATTATTGAAAATATTAGGTACAACCAATTCCAAAATATGCCCTTTAAGAACTGTATGTTACCTTTGTCAAGCTTCATATATATCCTTTCAACACTGCTTGTTATCTTCTAATTTCTTATTCAACCATTATAAAAATTTTTTTTTGTTAAATCTCTTTTTCTTATGCTTCTCTACATTTTTATTTTTTTTTCTGTTTGGAACTTAAAAAATGCTTTTTTTTATAACAAGAACACCTGTCTTTCCTAGAAAAGAAATTCCCTTATCAAATACAGATATTGAGTTAGTCTTGTGTGGTCTACCTTTGGGAAACTCATATTTTACTTAATTCCATTTTTCAGCTACTTTGACACCTTGAATTACACTTTCTACCAACATGTTTGAAACATTTGAAGGCTACAAAGAACTGTGAAATGGGCCTGCATCATAATTTTCCGCTTCTTAAATATATATGCACTGTTTATTCCTCTTCAGTCTTATACTATCATCTCCTAACACAACAGACCAACGAAAATAACCTTCTGTAAACTAAAATTCCTTGGAAAAATTAGTCTCATTCACAGCCACTTCCATGTGGAGTGATACAATGTTGTTTCCCCATTTTGTACCCAATCAAACGGGACTTATCCTTAGAAAGAATGTTTAAACCTATCAGCACAAGAAAATTTGCATCTAAATTGCTGAAATTTCATATCTTGTTTTTAACTGATGGATTACACAGTTGAAATAAATCTTCTTTAAAGTACTAGAGAGCTTGAAGTTTTATTAGATTATTCTGAGAAAAGGAACAAGTATGATGTGCACTATGCAATGTCTTTCAGCCTCATTGCCTGCCTATTAGGCTGCAAGAAAAGAATATTTAAGTGTCTGTTTATTAACTGATTGTCAGAGAAGCCTGATTATTTCAAGGAGATAGCTTTGCACAAGAAAGAGTAAGATGAACTGAAGAGTAACAAAATGATTGATTCATTTCCTTTGGGGGAGGGAATAAAATATAATAATGAAACATAAATGTGTCAGATCCATTTATACAGGATTGATATTTAATGTAGGCCCTTTTGAAGTTGAAATTAAATTTTCTTAAGAGGTATTATTAAAAGGGAGATGGGATGTAACCTTCCATCAAGATACCATTATTTTAATACATCTTGGAAAAAAAAAAAAGAACTTTTTTCCTGAAGTGTGCTAGTAAATTGATTTATGCAGATCTAAGCAGTAACTATGAAATGTGCTTATCTAGACACCTTCTGTTTCTATTGATCCTACATGTTATTCTGATGAAAAACTCATAATTCATAGCATTCTTGATGTTTAGAATTGTTGGAATTATTTATAACTTGAAGTCCAAGGGTGCTGCTAATGAAATGGATTTTGAAACTGATTTGCAATGCACAAAATTGTCTGTTTTCAGGCCCTGACCACAGATAGTTACAGCACTCTGCTTTGCAACCCACAAATAGAGAAAGCAGCACGGCTATGGAAAAGTCAAGATTAGTGTGGGAAAGGGAGGTGCCAGCATTCAAGAGTTTCAGATCAGAAAAATGACATATTAATGGAAAGGAGATTAAAAAACTTCTAGAACAGTAGTAATAGACAAAACAAATGTTTTGATGGGTGCTAGGAAAGAAACTTGATTAAGTGTGTCCTAATGTTCATCTGCTAGTGACAGTTACCTCTTTCAACAACCTGCGATGTTTTAATTTCTTCAGAGATTTTCTATGAGCCAAACCATCTGTTGAAGTTGTAACTGCTACTGCAATTAGAAATTGCTGGGGAAAAAAAATAATAGCCATTCCTTCTCCGAGCAGTGAGGACTGAACTGAAGGTTTCTAGTCCTTATCACAACACTTGCTCCAAAAATACCTTCTCTTGAGGTCATTGCAGGGGAAGCTGCTGTGTGTTGGTCCTGAGAGGTCTTTTCTACTGCTCTGCTCTGACTTGAAATCCACACAGGAGGCTGTGCAGAGGATGCAGCTTCCCCTGTCTGGGTTTGATTGGAAGGAGTGTGGGGACAGGGAAAAGAAAATAGACAAAAAATAAGAAGTGATTTAGTGAACAGCTGATATTGCTCTGACTACAGAGTGGTCGGAGGGTACAGAAAACTGGGTTGAAGTGTTACAGCATTTGGCTGTTTCTTGTGGTGCTATATGTGCTTTTCATGGAGGTAAGCACCAATATTTGTGGCCCTGCTGTCCCAGTATTAACTTCAGCAACAAATTGGCATTTCTTTATCCTTTCACTCCATCAGGGACAAATCTTACCATACACTCTTTTGCCACCTTTTATATCTGCAGGAAGCTCACATTCCATGACAATTTGAAGAGAGAGTGGCATTTATGCTAAACACATTGCTCCCTTAACAGATAACAGTGACAGCAGATCTAGTCCACAGGAGGAACATTCCTGGAGACACAGCTATGGCAACAAAACATGACAGCCATCAGAGTCATTATAATTCATCATTATAGTACCAGCTAATAGCTTCAAGGACATCTCAAAAGACCCTTTAATGGCAGATTTCTAGTCCCATAGCAGAAAGAAAGCTGGTTGAAATTACCATGGAGATCATACTTGGAAGTTCCATGTCCAGGTCTAAACACAGTGATAAACAAAACAAAACATGTATTTTCCTTCCATTATTACCCCTTTGAATGTTACATTGGATTAGGATGAGGACATTTTTCCCCATCCAGACATTCTCTCAAATATCTTCAGTAGACTTCCATTAATATGCATCTTAGAGTTATCCAGAATAAAAATATCATCTGCCACAGGCTTTGTGAAAGAAAATTGCAAGCCACAGATGACCCAGAGGCTATAAATTAGCTACCTCTCAATTCAGTAGAACAAAACAGGGCATATTGAGGGAGCTGTCAGAAACACAGCTACAGTGCTCCATCTGTAACAAACGCAGCACAAGGATATTCTGAAATGATTCCATTAAAGAACATGTGAACAGCAGCACAACTTACTATAAATACTAACTAGAGGAATAGTATTTTTAAAAATCCAATAGAACTTCTTAAACTGAAACATAACTGCATCCCTATTGGCACTTATCTTCCCATTTAATGATTATGCTAGATCTTAATAGAACTAGGAAATTACAACTGCTCAACAAAAACAAAAGGAATGAAGCCTACTAACAGGCAGGAATCCCAGGAGTTACTTCCATGTGTGTTCTGTGTTGTTACACACTCCATCCAAACAGGTGTTGGACATGGCACTTAAAACAGGAATTTAAATTTTTAAGTAGTCAAAATTGCCTTTATTTTAAACCAGGTATTCTATATTAGAAAGAACTGACCGTCAACATCAGAATTTTCCTTAGATGTCACTATGTAGCTCAAATTTCATTTCAGCAAAAATTTGAAAGAAAAGGGATTATACCATTGTCTCATGATGACTTCTTATTTCTAACTCTATTTTCAGAAAATGGGCATTCACAGAAAGAGAAAAAAGAAACAAAATATATTTAAATAATTCTAAAAACTTAAGCTGAGACCACCTTTCACTATACATCTCCTGGGGCTTTCAGATTCATTTTCCAGAATAATTCAATGCTACACTGACTTCATCTTTGAAATTTTTTTGTGGAGTTCCTGCTTCTTACAGTAATCAATTGTTTTTAATCCTATCTTTGCCTCATCTGTTTTGCAAGCCCCAATACACAAACCTACTCTTACCTGACACTAATCCCAAAATGATACGCTCAACCACCTAAACTAATACATCCAGGGCTGACTTATCATGCCCAGCACTGGAGGGGATACCCAGACATTGACCTGGAACATGGCTTGCATCCAGAAGGGGGTGGAACAAAATCATCTTCAGCTTTGAAAAGCCTGTATTTTACCATTAATGTATTTTTTTTGCCTCTGTCCCTGTCCCTTATTTCTAATCAGATGTCAAAGCAGAATGTTATTCTGAATTTAGGTGCAATCACATCTTCAACCAAACAGGATTACATTCAAAACAAAAGGAAGTACGAAGTGTGAATACAAATAATAGGCATCAGACCCTGACCTCAGTGACTGAGAGGCTCAGGTTCTTGGGTGGGCGAGAAACATTGATTGAGTTTATAAAGTCAATGTTGTTACTAAACTATTGCATTAGGATTAATTTACTTGTCCAAAATCACTATTTTTTTTCCCTATCCTCTCCCTTCCAAAGACACCCTAATAGGAGCTTTTCTTCCAAAGATACCACAATAGCAGTCTTTGGTGATCAACTTAAATGAACTCAGGTTCCCTCAACAAATTAACCAGAAATATGCTTTCAGCTTTGAATAACACTTTTTAAATCTTGTTTCAGAGCTTCTGATTCATTTGGTCTCCAGAAACAACCTTTCTCCAGTGCTTCTGTTCCCAATCACAATGTTTGCAAATTGCTGGAACATGAAATGGACAAGTGAACTCTTCTCTGACATCAATCCAGTCAGCTGCCCTACCATCTCTCCTTGCTTATTTTGGCTTTTTGGGGGTGGAAGGAGGGGAAGTATTTAAGCAGCAACATGATTCTACAAAAGCTCACCCAGGAACATGGCAATGAGAAGATTCCCTCTGATAGCAAGGAAGCAAATTAAATGGTGAGCACTGCTGACTAAGCCAGAGGCTGGGCAAGTTGATGAGAGCTACTCTTCCATTGCCTACTGATTCCTGCATTTTGTATTACATCATTTATGATCTTCATTTGATTTTGGTTGTATGGTAAAATAAAATATCCCCTGAGCTTTAGAGCCAGACTGTGTAGAACTGACTATATTAATGGATTCTGTACCTTACATTTCATGGGGAACCAGCGAAGAAAGGAAATCCCTAACTTAGGGATGCAGGAAACTGGTCTCACAAGAACAGTCGTAAACAGGCTTGAGGTTGCAGATCGATGGCCAGTGTGGCCTTACAAGCTTTGGCATAACACTCCAAAAAAGTGTTCTGTAAAATGTCATCTAAGGAGCAGGAAACTTCTCATAGAGCTTAGAAAGTTTTTCTTAGACCTCAGCCCTTAGGACAATTAGATCTCAGAGCACCTCAGGGGGCTGCTGCCAATAGAAGCTTGATTTTCTGTCCATCATCAGCTTGCTGTATTTTCTTGGAAACTGTTCCTTTCAGGCTAACTCGTTATTTTACAGTATACCCTGAGGTGACATATATCTACTGTGAGAGCAAGTAGGAAATGATATTGTGACTGAAGAGATTTGGTACAGGGTTTTGGTAATGTATCTGAGTTTTAGGATAAATTACTTGTGTTTCAGGAGCAGAATCAGATTGGTTTTAAACCACCCTTCTTCCTATTTAATTTCTTTCAGCAGGAGCGAATGGCCAGCTTTGCAGGATCTATTGCAAATTGGCCATTATAACCTGGCTACTGAATAGCCACCAACACAGCTATGTATAAGGACATGTCTACCTTCATCTTTCCTTATATTCCAAGGACAGTCCATCTGGCAAAAAGAACTGTACCTGGACAAGAATACAAATAGCTTGACATTTTGGGGGCTGGGATCTCAAGCCAACTTTTGCTCATCTTTCCACATTCTGTCTGTCTCCATGTTGTGTGGAAATTATAAGGCCAGTAGGTAGTCTAATGTAGAGAACTCTGAAGAAGTCTTCCAGAGTACTCTGAGAGGTCAGAAATACAGACAATCCTTCTTGCAGAATATGCAACATGACTTGCTAAATATGTGTTTAAGTCACGCTTCATTAAAATAGACATGTATACCAATGAGGGAATCCTATATTCTACAGTCTATATTTACATGTTTTAAATTAATTTAATTCAACCACAGTTTATTATTATTAAAAGGTTGTGGTTTCTTTTCTGTTCGTTAGCTGGCTGGCTGTTTTGTTGTTTGGTAAAGGGTTTACAGTAAAAACTGTCTTATAGCATTTAAGTTATAGTTACAGAAAGATCACATGGGAAATAGACGTTAGTCTGGAAAACATAAGCATTCATATGGACATTGTGTGAAAATCCCCTTAGTCTAGCGAGGAAGCAAAAATAGGACCATATTACCAGGAGTGGTGTTAGATTCAGAAAAGTTTTTGGACAATGCTGTTGTCTGAATAGAATGACTAAATGAATAATACCCATTTGAGGTGTTTGTCAGACTATGAGATTTTTCAGTAAGGAAGAAAGAAAGGGTATTTACAGATTATTTGTTACAAGTTCTTTATACATCTCTGGCACTTAGCATTACTTTAATACACAATGCCCCTTGTGGCAAGGTAATCTAGTACTGAATTCAGTTCTACACCGAGTTTTCCCAGCACCCAAAAATTTATTCTGTATTACTTTACTAAGGGAAGGGTCTTTTTCTTTCTCAGCATGCTGAGAGCACCAAGGATCCCTCCACTATACCTGCATGCTAATAGTGTTAAACAACAGTATTTTTTCAGGATGAGGTCAATGCATAGAGACCATTACAGAAACATTTAGAGACTCTCCTCCCCTGACCTGAAACCAGTGCGTTTTCCTGCAGATGCTGTGACACCAAATGTCAGGCTATGCAAGCTAAGGCAGTACGCTCCAATTTCACTACTAGTCACTTGCTGAAGCACTTCATTAAGGAGTCACTTAAAAAAAGGCCCCTTAACAGTTTCCTGATGTTTTGAATTCACTGGGAATGAGCAGAATTCATTAATTTAGGTCTAGGGATATTTCCTAAAGCCTTCAAGCTCCATTTTAGCAGTTTTGCCTGTGTGCAGCCTGCTGCAGAGCTTCTCCTATTGCTACTTTATTTTTCTCTTTTTTTTCTAATTTAAATTAAAAGTTTGGCATTGATAACTGAAGTTTAATTAATCTAGGCTACATAGATGATTTAAATTAGATTCCTTGTGGGACACCAATCCAAGTCCAGAGGGAGGTAAAGAAACACTGAAAATGGGAAAAACACACATATAAATGCACACATGGGAAATTTCCAGGAAAATTGTCTGGGTTTTGACTGGCACTAAATTGGCTCATAAAACATAAGAAAAATAAAAACCTGTTTTATCTAGTCAAAGCTAAGAAAGCACCTTGATTTCTGTGGCCATAAAGCACATAAAAAGGAGACAACATAAGAGACAATCTGTGTATTGTGATTCTGGCACCTGTTGCAGTGGGGATTTCAGTTCAAGACTATGCTGTGTCTCTGTCCACAGATTCCATTCTCTCTACAGAGCAAGGCTAATTTGCATTGTGTGGGCATCTCCCCTTTCTATTTTTTTCAGGATTTTCCTTTCTCAAACAGCCTATGCTCCACTGTAAACAAATTGTTAGTTTCAGTTTATCCCTATCTTACAGAAATTTAAATTACCCCAGGTTTCTTTAAGGTTCAAGTTCAGCTGTGTCCCTGGCTTTGGTTATTTTATTGTTGTATGTGATTTCTCCCGATTCCCAGTATGTTCTGCATGCCTTTCACTGCAACTCAAGTGTGGTTATTTTGCCTGTCTCTTCTCTCGGAAATGTTTCTTTTTCAGGCAGAGCACAATTTTCCCCCACCTCTTCTTCTCCCTGAGACACAAGGCTCCCCAGACTTTGCTCTCCCTCACATTCTGATTGTCTCATGTGAGAAGACTGCTAGCTTTACTAATTCAGCTAAGATGCCCCTTCAGTGAAATTTATCTGATATAGTCCATGTTTAACATTAAGCTTTATGTGAGTAGGAGGGAGAGACATCACCAGATCCCCAGTGACAGTGTTCACCAGGCAGTACAGCTTTAGCCTGTTATCCATCATGATGAAAAAAAAAAATCCATTGTGTTTTGCAATGTTAAATAAGACTGTTTGAAAGCACCATAATAAAAGAAAGATGGGAATAAAGCAAAGAGTAATGAGAGAGCAATAAACAAGTTCCCAGGGAAGATTGAAAAAAAAAAAAAAAAAGAAAAAAGGGAGAGTTGATGAAGCAGAGACGGAAGCAAGTCTGGCCAGATGCTTGGCATGCTACAAAAGAAGATGGCTGCAATTATGTGCACACTGCTTGAAAGGGCAAAAAGTTATTCTTAACCTAAAGTACTCTTCAGCTTAAGGGAGAGAGAAGGGAAAAGATTTACAAACTAGTCATCTATTGTTGATAGAATTTGGAAAATTTGGAAAGGTTTTGGAACAAAATATTACACAATCTTCTTGTAAGTACCTGGAATATATCAAAATAAATCCCTTTGCCCTGATGGTTTTATCAAAACTGGATTATATCAAACCAGCCTAATTTCTTTGTTTGTCAGGAATACTCTTGCTAGTGAAAAAGTAGCAGGTAGTATAATTACTACACATGGACCTTAATTAAGTTTCTTTTTCTCAGTGTCATATGACTTACTCATCAGGGACCTAAGGAAATATGGTGAGGATAAAATTATAAATAGACAAATGCACAAAGAGTTAAAAAAATAGTTCTCAGAAAGCAGTTACAGCAGGTTCCCAAACAAAACAGAAAGTGAATTGTCCCAACAGTTCCAGGTCTCACTCTTCTAAATGCCTTGAGCAGAGGATAGACTGAACTTTAATGAATGCGTCCAGGCTGAGGAAAACTGAAATTCAAAATGACTTCAACCACTGAGCAAACTAAGCTGATATTAGTATAACAAAATGCAGCAAAGTCCTCCTTGTTGCAAAAACAGTCAGTAGCTGAGCTACTAGATGCTAAATCAGCTGCTGCACTTGCAGTTCCAAAACATGTGCACCCCTAGTCCAGGCCCAATGTTCATTAGGATAGTCCTGGTCTCTGCTAAAGCTTGTGGCTTGGAGACTGCTCTAGTCACTACCCCTTGACAGCAGGTCTCACAGCTAAGACCTATACCTTCATAGCAATATCATGTTTCTCTTTACCATCCAAACTTCCTACACATTTCTGTAGCTTCCCTGTCCTGTGCTAGCTGCTGTGATTTTGAAAGTTATCATCAACTGTTCTGGACATGAGCAGCCAGTGAGTGCTTGCAGCCCAGAAGGCCAATCGCATGCTGGGCTGCATCAAAAGAATTGTGGCCAGCAGATCAAGAGAGGTGATTCTGCCCCTCTACTCTGCTCAGATCTCACCTGGAATACTGCATCCAGCTGTGGAGCCCTTAGCACAGGAAGGACATGGACCTGATGGAGCAGGTCCAGAGGAGGGCCACAAGGATGATCAAGGAGATGGAACACCTCTCCTACAAGGACAGGCTGAGGAAGCTGGGATTGCTCAGTCTAGAGAAGAGAAGGCTTGTGGGAGACCTAACAGCCACCTTCCAGTACCCGAGGGGAGTTTTATAAAAGGACTGGAGAGGGCCTGTTTACAAAGGCCTGGAGTGAAAGGATGAGGGGTAATGGTTTTAAATTAGAAAGGAGTGGATTTAGATTAGAAATAAGGAGGAAGTTCTTTACCATGGTTCTGGTGGAGCAATGGAACAGGTTGCCCAGGGAGGTGGTTGAGACCCCATGCCTGGAGACATTCAAGGTAGGGCCTGACAGAGCTCTGAGCAACCTGCTCTAGTTGAAGATGTCCCTGCTGTCATCAGGGGTTTGGACTAGATGACCTCTAGAGGTCCCTTCCAACCCAGACATTTCTATGATTCTATGTTGGTTTCTTACTTATACATTTGAACATCTTCACTTTAATTTAATCCCATTAGAGAGCTGTTGGAGCAATGAACCTCTTCTAGCAAATCCACTACCATAAGGTGCTTCTGCGTGAAAGTGGTGCTTGTGAGAGAAGAAGAATGCAGAACAGATGACAACAACCATAACTTCTACGTACATTGAGGCATGCCAGGATATCTACATTTTCAAACCAGAATATCTCCATTTTGCAACCAGAATTTAAGGTGCACAAACAAAACAGATCCTACAATATTTCAATGAAATTGAAGTGATCAAACTGAAGTAGAACAATTTCTGAGTTTAAAATCTGAAGAGTAATTTTGATTCAGTGTTACCTTTCTATATTTTGAAAAGGCCAAATCCTGGTGTCTTTCCTTATTGTTTAATCTGACTATAGTCAGCTCCAGCTGAGGCCAACAAGAGTTTATTTCTTCAAATAAGTATAAAGTATGTCCCTGTTAAGAAAGATTATATAAAATACACAATGGGTGTACAATGTACTAAATATTACAGTTCAACAGCATAGCACAGGAGGAGAAGAATAATTATTTTTATAATTATGCAAAAAGGAGAAAATTAGCATCCAATTACTTTGCCAGCTTCCTTAGATTCCAATTAGATCTGCTATGTGAACAAGAAACTTACAGTAAGAACATTTCTCCTTTTTAGCATGCACAATGTGACTTCATGTCAAAAAGCAGCAGGGTCTGGCAGTCAGCAGCACATTCCTACGGGGAAACATCACACATAGTTGTTTTCTATGGTGAAACAGAGGCTGGAGAGACTCAATTGTCATATTGGTTGTTGCCACCTATAATTACTTTTAAAGATTCATGTGCTGTAAGGATCCAAGATACTCCTGTTACATGTTTCCAGTGATTGATCTGAAACATCTGTCATCAACATTCGCATAACTAAGAGAGCTATTTTGCTCAGTGAAGATACAGGGAGCAGACATTGTCTTACAGTATGTTATGCATGCAAAATCAAAAATGTCATATAGTAGTCTCCAGCTGAAGATTTAATGGCATCTAAACTGAAGTCGGTAGCATTTTGTTCTGCAGGGTGGCAATGTAAACATGTTTGTTTACAAGCCTACTGCTCTGCAGGTTTGATGTGGCAAAGCATCAGCAGAGGATTAGAAAGGAGAACCGTTTTCTGATGGCTCCAGCCCCTGACAAATCACTCCTGGTCTGACACAAAAGGACAGATTTAGAACCTTTCCCCATTTTGCTAGTTTAGATAATCTGTTTATTACTCTTCCTGCTTATTACTACACAGAGTCCAAGCTAAAAAAAAATTTATTGCATGGAGAAACCTCCCACTAGACCTTGAAGCATTTTGAAAGACAAGCTTTTGAACAGATCCGAAAGTCATTAACCTATATGTATTGAACTTCTTTACTTTAATGAACAAAGCATGGCAAAACGTAATTAGTAAAGACGAGCTGGCTTCTCCAGTTTAAAAAATGACTGAAGGCCTGATCATAAACCAAACTCATTAAAGCTATTTGGATTTACATTACTTCAGAAGCCAGCTCTGGTACAAATTTTGGCTTCAGATTTAAACCAAGCTAACACAGCTCAGCAGAAATTGGCATTTGTTTCTTTATTTCCCCATTCACCTTTTCACATTATGGAGAGAATAGGACAGAAAAATCTGTAGTTGATTGTGGCCTGGCTGAAAGGCTGGAGCAGGGAAGCTTTGCCTCACACACAATTCATTGACTGGTCTCCAATGGACAGGTATGAATTTGCTGAGTTTTTCATATACGCAGAGCTAAGTCAGATTTTGCTACCTATTTGCCACTGAGAATCTAGATTATTTTAAAAATAGAAAATAAAATAAACTCCAGAAGTAAACCATTGTACATACGTGTTTGTTAGTGTATGTGCTCACGTGCATGCAGTTGAAATTTTCTTTCAGAAAGCAAGGAATTATGAAATAGTGAATGGTAAAGTTTCTTTCTGGTTCTGATTTCTTCCTGTTAGTATGTAGTGAAAACCAAAACAAAACCCACAAAATGTTAGAAAACAGAGTTTAAAGGTGGAAATAGTTTGGATTTTACTTTTTTTTTGTTTTGTTGGGGTTCCTTTTGTGTGTTTTGTTTGTGTGGGGTTTGTTTGTTTGGTTTTTTTTTCGATATTTTGTTTTGGTTTTGTAAAGTATTAGTTTTACAGGGAAAAAAAAGAAAGAAAAAAGAAAATATTAATAAACTTTTCCCTGGCAGTGTTTCTCTTTTCTCTCTTCCACTTTTAATACCTCAAGTAACTTTAAAATTCTATAGATCTGCAGACATGGAAATATGAGACTTGATCTTTGAAGCTCTTTATAGGAATGACTGGCAACATCCACAGTGAAAACCACACTTGCTTTATCCATCACCCACCCTAGACTGCTGGAAGCAAAGAAATCCAGTTCATATAAAACTTATGTAAACAGAGACTATAAGATATTTGCCATCAAAGTAAACAAAAAAATGAGAAAATGAAAGACTTAAAGGTAAGGAGCTCTTATGTAATTGCTTCACTAAAAAAAAGTATACATTTCCTATACAAATCACAATTTTGTATATCAAAATATCAATATTTATAGCAATAAATAAATAAAAATTAGAAATATAAAGAATATATAATGTATATACAGAATATAGAGAAATAAA